>JAODLL010003072.1:0-11967 GCA_026546735.1 Forbesichthys agassizii
CCCCCCCCCCCCCCCCCCCCCCCCCCCCCCCCCCCCCCCCCCCCCCCCCCCCCCCCCCCCCCCCCCCCCCCCAACCATTTAAGAAGAAAGAGAAACAGAAAGAGAAAGCAAAGAGGAAGAGGTGTCAACGGGAGAGGAGAGAGAGAGAGCCATTTTCATTACCAACAACAAAATGGAGGCGGTGAGAAGCAAGAGAAGGATAATGAATGAGAGATGAAGGGGAAGACGCGGGGTTGAGACGGGGATACATCATCACATATCGTACAGTCACACCACTTGCAGGAGGAGGTGAGACCAGAGCATTCTGGGAAATAAGAAGGATGAACTGAAACACAAGGGGTGAGAATACAAGTCTAGTTAACCCGTATGGGACAGAGAAAGAAAGACCAGTTTACCTATAGGCCAAACCAAACCTTCGGTTGTAGGTTTTCAACGTTTTTATCCATCCAGGCTACGATAATTAATCAAATATACACATTCTTTAATCTGAAATTATTACAAAGAAAATGTTCCCTGGACACAATAAAACATGGCTCTGTATGACTGTCTGCCACTGCTGTAGTTGTCACACTAAGCGCACTAGCATTTCAGTCCAAAAGTAAATGCTAAGTGGGACTCATACATGCACTAAATCAGTGCGTTTATTGACTACTAATTACCAAAAATGTAGGCACAGGTTTTGCCTCTCCATGAACCATCTAACCTCTGTTACATGGTTCATGAGCAAAACTCTGTTATTTCCTTGGCTCTGGATGAAACTAACTTACTGATAAGGTGTTTAACTGCATAACAGTCCTAACATGATAGTATGCAGTAGTAGGGAGGAGCATGATAGCTTAACATGCTAGCATACAGTAGCGGAGAAGCTGTACAGCCCTGTGAGACTGCAAGGTGATATAAATAAACCTGACTTGCATTATGGATAACCCTATAATATAATTCGCAAACTAGAAGAGACCTATGGAATAGGAAACATCTAAATGATAATAGAAAGAAAATGAGAAGGAAGAAGAAATGGGACATATTTATGAAGCATTTAGGTAGAACTGTGGAGTTTTATAAGGTTAGAGAAGGGCAGGAAGGAAGGACTGAAGGAAGGAGACAAGGAAGAAACAAAGGAGGCAAGAAAGGAAAGGATAGCGAGGCCCTAGTGTAAAGCCTGTCTCTTGTCTGGCCCAGTAAGTGTAGACAGCTGATAGAGATTAATGCGCTGCGTGGGTGGGAGCGAGGGGGGAGGCGGGGTAGACACGCGCCCAGAGCGAGAGCGCGTGATGTGGGTGCATGAGTGATGGGAGGGACCCAGCGCGGGCAGCAGGCGGCTTACGAGGGGGCGCGAGAGGGGCCGGTTGAGGGCGTGCGTGCGAGATGGAGGTTGGAGGACCTCACCTTTATGAGTGTGGTGTGCCGGGGGATGGGGGGGGGCGCCAGATTGATAGTCCAGCCCTGACGGACGTGCGACACAGATGAAGTGAGAGAGGGGAGACGGGCAGCTGAATGAGGGGCGCAGAGAGGGAGATTGATGGCGAGGGCCAGGGAGGTGGAGCAACCCGCCCAAAGCAAAGATGTATACTGTACGCAACTGCGTGCCTTCAATTTGGAGTCACTCGGAGCCAAGAGCAGATTCGTCTAACGCATCCAATAATGCTATTTAAAGATGAATGTTATTTAAGTCCAGCTAAATTCAAAATGAATGTCATAGTATATGGTCGGACACCTACACCAGCAACACACTAACTCACACACGCACACACACACGTCCGCGGATTCCTCTGCAGTGCGATAAGCGGTAATGAGCTGTGCTGGCAGCGTGTGTGCACCTTTCTCAGCAGCAGAGCCGAACATCTCTCCATTACCACATTCTGTCCATCCTCTTATCGTCTGGCCTCTCACCTCTATTACTTCTCACCGCTACTCTCTCGCTCCCTCCTATTTGCAACCCTCCCCTTCGTGCGACTTGCTCCTCCTTTTCAGCGTCAACTCCTTCCTCGCGAGTACCTTTGCCAGTGCATGTATAGTGAACGTATCCCTGTCACTGCCGTCCACTTGAGTTCTCTGATCAACTCAAACATGGGACCATTTCTCAGTACGGACCGCTTGCTTATGTTGAAAGGAGGATAACTATCGAGCTTCATGTGCACTTTTAAAAGTTACTGTAAATCAAAACGCATTTGAACTTCCAGTTCTGGTCAGCAAAAAAAAGAAGAAAATATAACAGAAAAAGCCTTTGGAATACACTTTAAACACAAATTATCACGCAGACTATGAATTTTGAAATGAATTAGGAGCAGGGCGGAGAATGATATGACAATAAATGACACCAAATGAAGCAATGGCCTATGGTCATATTTCAAGTAGCGGTGCCGTATTGCAACTGGGGCCTTTTCACGTCAAAACACTACCCTGCATTTTATTTGCATTTTATACTCCTCCGTCCATTGCAAGATTTGTTATCGTTATTTGACTATCGGTCCCGTTTCCAGGACTACCAGATCATGCTATAGTTTTTCCCATCGTCCTCATCCATCCTTTGAGAATGTAACTATTTTCTTATCGTCCTGCATGCATTTGTTCTCTCCTCTTTCATCTCACTTTCTCTTCCACAGCCCATCATTCCACCCGTTCGGTTGTCTGCAACTGTATCGGTTCCCCTTCTCTGTCCCTGACAGTGTGTGTGTGTGTGTGTGTGTGGTGTTTGTGGTTATTTTTCAGGCAGTGGCCCAGAAGATTGGACTGTCATAATCTATGGGGCTGAGTTATAAGTGTTTCTAACCTAAACCTGAGGACAGGGGACCATTTTTCTACCCCCCTACTTCTCTCTTTTTTCTCCCCCACCAGAGTCCCTCTTGTTACTCATCTTCAATCTTCTCCCCTCGATCTCTCACTCTTGCCGCCTATCCGTTTGCTGTGATCGTCATGCAATTATTGATCGTCCCCCCACAGATTCATGCATTCATGTCATCTGTCTCGGGCCAGGTTTTCAATTGGAAATGAGCAACACTTCTAGAGATATTACACATTCAGGTCCTAAACACACACATCTTTGCACTTGCCTAATAAGTGGCCCGTCTAAATATGGCAATTTTCCTACATTAGTACAGCACTTTTTAATAACATAGTTTATTATTTACTTATTTATTTTGGCGACACGTGTCAAAAGATCACCTGCCAAATGGGCTAGTATTCAAGGACAAATATTTAATCACCAGCTAATAAAATGTGTGTTTTGAACGAGTCGCTGTGAATCATCTGCTCCATTTAATCATGAGCTCATCCAAACAGGGAGCCTGGTTTGTATTCCTACACATGCACAGACTGAAGCACTGTACCCTACCTTTTCAAAAGAATAACAGCTTGAAAGGGTTGGGGGTGATGCCATGCATTGGCAGGCAATGATTGGTCAAGAGAGGTGTCAGCCAAGGGATGGTATTGAATGTCTGAGGTTGATGGTTACATACAGTATTCAAGACATGCAATACACTAGGCCTGTCAAGTTTGTAATTTTTAATTAATCAGCCATTTTTTTTGTTACCATCACACCTGTATTTATTGGACAATGTTTCATTATCTGATGGCAGTACTCAATTGTTATGATGCTTAATGTGAAACGCTATTGTATACATGGCAGTGTTCCTACAGTTTGTAAGCATGGACATTAGACGTAGCACAGGTTTGTCTTTGAATGCAGTTATCTATAGCTTCACAAGCTGGCAGGCCATCATGCAGAAATAGAGGATTTATAGTTACTAATGGTGCACATGAGCGGCAAATGCCTGTGTGTGTGTGTGTGTGCGTGTGTGTGCATGCGTGCGTGCGTGCGTGTGTGTGTGTGTGCGTACACTCTGTAAATTAACCAAAACATATAGTATATTTTACTCATAAAGACATGTTAGTCTCTCTCTCTCTCTCTCTCTCTCTCTCTCTCTCTCTCTCTCTCTCACACACACACACTCTCTCTCCCTCCCACTACCACACACACATGCATGCTGCAGGCACACACACACACACGCTCACACACACATGCATGCTGCAGGCACACACACACACACACACAAGCCAGTACGTTCTCAAGTCATTTAACAGATCAGTTCATTAAAAAGATGAAGCGTGCGCTCCCTAATGGGCACTTGGGCGGCAACAAGGGAGAGCAGATTGCCTCCCTTGCCTGCTAAATAATTAGACTGAAGGGAAAGCAAGGGGACGGGGAGATATGGGGGGGAGGGAAGTAAAAACATGAGAAAACAATCTATTTTGTCCAAAGGGATGTTGGTGGTGGGTTTGTGTGTGAGTGATGTGGGTGTGTGTGTGTGTGTGTGCATGCACATCGGTCTCAAAGTGTACACAGATGTACAAATGTACAACCCTAAAATGTCACAGTGGTCGAAGAAAGCACATTTAAAAGCATCCACTTACCCAGGTGAGCCAAGGCCGGGCGTGCTTAGCACAAAGCACTGGCTGCTCCTAATCACATGCAAAAGATAGGCAGAGAGGGTGGGTGAGTGGGGATTGTTTAGTTTCTAGACTATACCCCATGTTGAAGCGCCTAGCTATTTCAATTTAGTAAGAACCTAAGACATTTAAGGAATTATTTGTAATTATTTACATAAGCCTGACGCTGTCTTTTCCAGGGGGTATTGGTGAAAGACATTTCAATGGGGAGGAAAACTTCCCAAGGTTTCAATTTTGGTAGCTTGCTCCACTCTACTATCCGTGACACTTCCGAGATAAACATTATTAAAGAGTTAAATATATGCTTATTTCTAAGAGGTAGGTGGAGCGACAGTGACCAAAACACTTAAGTGGCACGTTACACTAGATACAACCATACAATATAAATGGACAAACCCTCCCTAACGTTACTCATTGCATTTCTCAAGAATGATTTTATTGAACTGACCCTGGTCGTCGCCATCTTTGCAGTACCTCACTCTGTCTATAACTCCCCCCTATCCATTATAATTGGATAAATGTATGGCGAATATATTTTTAAATGGTTATATTTTTTTAATTCACCCACCGTACAATTGACATGGATGGGGAGACTAACGATAAAGACTAGAATCGTTTTTTACCCAGGCTGTAATCATGATTTTTACTGTAAATTCTGACATTTTAATATTGGAGTCTGGGGGTTGACACCCGTTTGCAGCCAGTCTCAAGTGGCCACTCAAGGGAACTGCATCATTTGGCACTTTAATTAAAGCGCAAAATTCCTTAGCACCGAAGGTTCCCGCTTGGATGCAACATGAGTGTGTAATACTCAACAAGGGAGTGTGATAGACAATCAGTACATATACCTTTAGCGTGATAGCTTAATAGACCGCAGGTTGTGGTTGCTAGTCGGTGAGTTGGAGCAGACTTGTGACACAACATACAGTAGTTTCTATTGAGCACCAAATGGACCTTTACCATCAACAGATCAAAACAGATCAAACAGAGCTTGGATTACAGTTGATCATGACTGGTAAAATTAGTTCAGGTTCATTACTTTTCTATGGAAAGATGTTTATACGTTTACTGTATGTGCCGGTATTAATGCTTCTTACCACACAAACACAAGACAACCCAACTGAGCATTAAATATTGTTCTGGGACAATTTTTGCATGAAGAAAGAAAGAAAGAAAGAAAGTATACAAAAGTATAATGCATTAGAATTGCATTTTTGTGAATAGTATAATATATGAGTGAATCCTTCTGATTCTACTTTCTGTTTTCAAAGGAACAAATATAGCAACACCTTTGTAAGCAAGCATGCTATATGTTAAACATAGATTTGGAAAATTCAAGAAAACATGGTTTAATCTTTGATATCATTGGTCGGTTCAATCCTATATATGCTGTATATTCAGTCAGAGATATTATCAGGCAATATAAACCACTAATCCCCTGCCTACATAACACAAGTACATTGAAGAGAAACCTGCAGGTCACAACTTATCTAGCACATAAAGCTGAATATAGTTCTATGGTCTGAACATGGGAAAGCGGGAAAGCAAGCCAGATTTTGAAAACTGAGGACAAAAACATTTATTTTTGAAAGGTTATAAGAGGTTCATGAGATTTGCTGGAATAGAGAGGTTTGTTTCAGGGCCAAAAAAGACATTAGGCTTACATTATTTTAAAAAAAGTGTGATATTTTTTTTTGTTATGAGAACGAGGCTATTTTGGGCAAATGTGTGTGTTTCAGAAGTCTTATCAACACAAGCAGCTTAACATTTGCTGCATCTTCATCTGTTTTGATTAGAAACCTCAACTTCGATTATAATAGTAAATAGAATATTGTAGACTTTTTTCTTTTCTTACAATTTACTGATACTAAGCCCCACCCTTTTCACTGGTCCAACCTAGTTACTGTAACTATGTTGGACAAAGAAGCATAGAAAGCTATAACAGGAAAACACTCCATTGTTATTAGAGGACATGTGAATAGGGGTGGGGATAGAGATTTATCAATTAAAGTGGGATTTAAAAGAATATAGGCCTACCTTTACAAAATGTTTACAAAACAAATAATATTATCATATTTCTTACTATTCATGCTAATATTTAATTAAAAACAAATCTCTGGTTCATTCTTCTTGCTGTGGATTTTCTCTCTCCTTCATATCAGCCTCCATCTAATATTGTTCTTTTCTTCCCCTCTCTACTGCTTGCTCTCCCCCTCTCTCTCTCTCTCTCTCTCCCTGCTTCAATCTCTCCATGGGTAACAACAACAACAACCACAACAAGCAGTCCCTTTTGTGAAGGGGAGAGATGTCCATTGCTTGCCTCATTACTCCATTCTGTCAGGCAGCCCCACTGGGCATGCTGTCACTCAAGTCCCATATTAGTGGAGCTATGACAATGGCCAACACTGATAGCAACATAATACTCAAGCTAGTTTAAAAAAATAAAAAAAAGAAAAGACAAGAAAGGAAAAAAAACAACTCAGTTTTGAAAAGGGCCCACGGAACAAAAGTGCAGATGATTAACTGTGAGTCTCACTCTCTCTCTCTCTCTCTCTCTCTGTGTGTCTTGAAAGCAGGAGATGCTAAGGTGTTTTTCTCCTGGAAAACATGGTTTCCTTGGTCCTGCACACCTGAAGACACTCACGGATGATATAAACAGGTACGCAAACATACGGCTTTGCAAGCAACGCACACACGCACAAGCACACAATGTGTTGTACAGCTGCTCTAAACGTCATGTAAACTTAATTCTGTAATATTACCAACGAACCTGCTGAACAACTGGTTTAACATTATAATTCACTTTTTGCAACAGTGAGTCACCACTGCAAAATACATTAATTGTAACTTTTTTTTATTATTCCACATGATGCAAACAAGGATAGCTGTCTGCGTATAGCTTTTCAGACCACGATCTGACAATTGTTTTGGTAAGTATTGGGACTTTTAGCACTTACAATGTACTCAGTGATTGTCTAATGTCTAATGATATTCATTGTTTTTTTTAAAGTATACTCAATGTTGAGGAATAACTATTTGTAAAAGAAAAATAACAATTCTAACAATTGTAAATGTTATCTATTTATTTATTTATTGAGGAATAGTAACATTATAAAATTACCATTTTGTGTCCATGTCCATTGTCCATCTTTTATAGAGTTTGAATAGTCAAATGACTGGACACCTGCAGTAAATGCAACATTACAAATAAGTGGCATCTGCCAATGTCACACAGCAAACACAACATGTTTAGATGTTTGTTCTTTTGTTGCGAGCATTACACTGTAAGACGCTTGATTAAAACTTATGTAATTAGTACTTTAAACAACTTCGGTTGAGGTTGCGTGGCTTCAAATTAAAAGACGAGCCGGAACACTCTGGCGTTATCCTGAATCTCAATGCAGCTGTTGGCAAACAACTTCTCATGTGTACTGTGTGTGTGTGTGTTTGCATGCCCATATTAATGAGTGCGAGTGTGCATGTCTGCGTTTTAGCCCGATGGATGCCAGCCAATTGAGTCACAGTGGTAAAAGCTTGTACATATTTGGCAGCTGTTGCTGGCAGGTATATTGCAGCAGAGAGAAGGGTGGACCTGCTGTCAACTAGGCTGTGCTTCATAAGGGATGAATACATTTGTCAATATATGCAATGTGATATCAAATTAGGTCATTTAGCAGGTGCTTTCATCCAATGTCTCACAGAGAGCGTAGTTACAGTACTAAGGACCAGGTATATGGATACGTCTCAAGGGTACAAACATGCTAAGGATACCAAAAATACCCAAACTTCTTCTAATGTATGATACAACATCTGGCAGTTATTGAATACACTCAATGGTTGTGGAATTTGCAATCTGCTCAGTTCTATTGAACCTTTTCAATCTGGTGAATATGTCCTTAATGCTCACTGCTCTGGTAAAATCATGCAAACCATTTGGTATAAATATGATTTTCATGCAAGTTTTGTCTAGTTTGAAAACAGAAGAATACTGCAACATTCCAGTAGTCTGCATCATGCCTGTATAAACAGTGTCTGATAATCAGTTCATATGCATGTATGCCTGCAGTAGCTGAGACTTGAATGATGGACTGTATTGTGTTACGGCCATGCTGAAAATGTAATTTCAGCATGTGGTGAACCCACTACACTATTGCAATTACGATTACAATAGGAAACCTTCTTTGCAGGTGCTACAAATGACAAAATTCCCTTTTGTCAAAGGTTTCTTCTGAATTAAAACAATGCCGAATAGCCTACAAATGTCAAATATCCATCCTTAAGTGTGTGCTATTACAGTATATTAAGTTATGGGCCGGTTGAACATAATAACTCCCTCTGTACTGCATAGTGAATACCCCAAAAGACCATTCTGTTCACCTCACTCATGCCCAAACCCAGCTGTTTTCCATTTGAATCCTATCACACAAACATTATTTTGGCATCGAATGAAATTATTTTATGTGGTTCAAGTTTCAGGGTAGACACTCTCTTTTATGATGTGTATGTGTTTTTATGAGCACCTTCTCTTTTCATAGCTTTTTAAAATATTCATTAATGTTGGCATCAATGTGCATTAGCCACCTACACAGTGTAGTCTGGTAGAAGATGGGCGGCTTTTGTGTGTGTGTGTGTGCGTGCGTGCGTGCTTACATGTTATTGCGGGGGAAGTTGCATATGCTGGGTTGCAACTGTTGAGACCCCCTTAAAATTATAGCATAGAGTCAAGTTTAGCAGACTGATCCTCAAAACAAATATTCTTTAACCTTTTACTGTTTATTTGGTGTTTTGGGAGCTAATATAATATTTAAGGTTAAATACATTAACTTCTCTGATGGGAAGGTTTCAGGGAGTTCACGATGTCAATGTTGCTGCCTTGGTGCCTGTGACATCAACTAAATATATCTAACCCTACTGAGAGGTGCCATGGTTATATAATAGATTTATGAATGCATATCTTACACATGTCAAAAGGTCTTCTAGCTAAGCATTTTCCATCAGCAAATTACTGAAGCTTTCAACCAATTCCATCTGGACCTCACAAGATGCAATATCATTCTTTTATATTTGCACACACTTTGGTTTTGTTATGGAAACACAGGGTCTATTCTGGTTAAGCCTGAATAAAGAATTTGACATTTGTATATTATCAAATAGTTTATCTGCACATTCGACCAATGCACCGACTTTCAATGAAAACTAAATCCATCCAAAACATGACACTGATTGCCTGCAAAGTTAAACGTGTGTGTGTGTGTGAGAGAGAGAGTGATTTCAGTGTCCATTAAACTCCTGCTATAACACGAGTATCCTAGTACAGTGACAGTATAATCATCACTTGCAAATGAGGAATTCACACAGCAGCCGGCAGCAGCATTTGTTTGGCTCAGATGTGAGTCTGATTGGAAATAAAAATATAGAATTTGAATAATTATAATCATATTAACAACAATAATACATTCAAAACTTTACTTGGAGATCAACATGAATAGGAGAAAGCTTCACCTCTGTCTGTTTTCTTCCATTCATCCATTCACAATTATCCAGAATCCCAGGGGTGAGTGGATTTTTGCATTGTCCAGAATTCACTCAAATATGAACACTAACAACACACAATAGCTGTATCACACACACAGGCTTATCGATGGGACTGCCATACTCTCGTAGTCTGCCAGAAATTGAGTTTTTACCTAGCATAACGAGGAGATAGAACGTGTGTTTATGTGTATGCACAAACAGGAATGTCATTGTATAAAGCCATCATATTTGGCAATGCAGGAACTGGCATGCTAAGTCGCTCATTCTAATTTTATGCAGGCACTGGCTCTGATATATAGCTTTATACTGTATATTACTATGACGGCAAGGGTTGGAGTGTAAAGAGTGAAACAGGCTATAGTTCATTTGCCAGAACCAGCCCTATCTATTTGGAGCCAACGATCTCATTAGCATGTCAAGGACTTATATTATTCATAATATATATATATATATATATATATATATATATATTATTATTACTGTAGTTTGACATTACATAAACAAGACACTTGTACGTCTGAATTAAACTGTTTAACAGTTTGCGTGATAACACACTTAATGAGCTTTGAATGTATTAGATTTTTCATTTACTTTCTTTGGAGGACCCATTATGAGCCTCTCAAGAATGTTGTCGAAGGTTAGAGCCAAGACACATTGTGCTGGCTGCCCCCTTAGAATGCCGTGCAAGCCACAGCATTGTGATTTAAATATTGCTACAATATTCGTTGCTTTGTTCTGTCCCTACCTGCTCACATGCAAACCCGTAGAAAGAACCCCAACGTCAAGCACTATTTGCTTGTTAGGTTGCTACAGTTTTGATCATCCAATTTCTAGTGCGCACAAACAAATGCAATGTCTTGCATGAAAGGACACACACACACAAACTGATCAGATTTAGCTTTTTTAATTAGACAGCCCCCCCCCTTTCACCCTTTCTCTTGTTTTGTCTCGTGCGGCCTCCACTTGTGACTCATGGCAATCTGTTCATTGTGCCATGATATTAGGTGATTAAAAATCACCATCTTGGTGGGTGAGGAGCGCAGAATGAAAAGATAAAAAAAGAAGACAGAAACGTCATGGTCGCTGCTGCACCTGAGGAGAATACAGAACATGCCAGGCATATCTGGAATGCCATTGATATTCAAAGCAGTTTGCACATGGTAAAGAACACTTTATCTAATAAAGAAAAGAAAATAGATAAACACAAACAAAACCATTACACTGCCCAAGATAAACAAACCCAATCAGTGGTATTAGTTTTAATATACTTTGCTGCTGGCTCCATAGAAAAATAAAAATGCCTCTCTTTATTTATTTAACATTGTGCTATTCACATTGCTTCAATATCTCTCTTTCTCCCCTCATACTAGCAAATAAAAACCTTGTGCCATTCACATTGCTTCAATATTAATATGGGGGGTTGCCGTATTTGATTGTAATTCACAAGTGAATCTGGGGGAATAAGTATCGTGTGGCATGTGTGAGTATGAGTTAATATGAGTTACTTAAAAGCTGGGGAAAAAAAAGTTACATTATTGCTATTTTGTGTATCTGAAGAATAATACATCTGCTGTCCTGTGTGACAACATCTCATACAGTAGATTAATGTAATGGATAGAAGGGGTATTACATTACATTACATTACACAG
Source organism: Forbesichthys agassizii (assembly GCA_026546735.1). Lineage (NCBI taxonomy): Eukaryota > Metazoa > Chordata > Actinopteri > Percopsiformes > Amblyopsidae > Forbesichthys > Forbesichthys agassizii. The sequence continues at coordinate 11,631 of JAODLL010003072.1, forward strand.
CTGTGAGCCTGCACCTGTTTAGTCTCAGCCTCTTCCGTCCATTAGCACTACGTCACATACAGTATATGCAACTCTGTGCTGGACGTCTGATACATATAAGCTGTAAGCTCTACACAGACTCTGAATTTGGGGAAGTAATACTGTCTATTTCCATTGACCGACATCAGCGTTGTGATTAGTTCTGTACCAAACGATTATTTTTTGGTCGATTAATCTATCGATTATTTTTTAGATTAATTGATTAATCTGTCGATTGTTTTTTCGATTAATCGGATAACTACATTATTGATAATATAGAAATCCAGTCGATGCCATAGGATGCTCCCTCAGAATCTGT
>JAODLL010003073.1:7912-35072 GCA_026546735.1 Forbesichthys agassizii
CTCTAGTACATACTGCTAGTGCATAATGCTAATACATAGTGTTAGTACATACTGCTAGTACATAATGCTAATACATAATGCTAGTACATAGTGCTAATACATACTCCTAATACATAGTGCTAGTACATACTGCTAATATACTGCTAGTACATACAGCTAGTGCATACTGCTAGTGCATAATGCTAATACATAGTGTTAGTACATACTGCTAGTACATACTGCTAGTACATACTGCTAGTACATACTGCTAGTACATACTGCTAGTGCATAGTGCAGTGTCATATCAGTAGTGTGTGTGTGTCATACCTGCCCTTGGAGTCTGCAGTGTTGACTATAGCAGGGCCCAGAGAGTCTATGAGCAGCTCTGCCACGCCCTCATTATCATTCATTCTGAAACACACACGCAGGCTGGTAAACACACACACACACATTCCCCTCTGCTAAACACACACACGCACACACACAAACACACAGTAGTCTTACACAGCACAGTGAAGTGGACTGAAGGAGTTGCCCTGAATCTTCTTGAATGTCTCGTGCTCCAACAACACTTCCACACAGGCGTCATAACCTAAAGAGAGATGGAAAAGATTAAATTTTGTATGTATGCATAAATCCATCCATAGTATTTAGCTGCATTTGACAAAAGGTGCATTAGCATACAATTAGCTAACTATACATTGAAACTAAAAGCTCATCCGTTCCTTGTTGTGTGTGTGTGTGTGTGTGTGTGTGTGTGTGCACGCACGCATGTGTTGCAGTACCGTTGTAGCAGGCCCAGTGCAGGGCGGTGTAGCCCTGGTTGTCAGTGAGGTGTGTGTGGGAGGAACTGTTTGGCTGCAGCAGAGCCCCCAGGACCCCCACGCGGCCACTAGCGGCAGCCAGGTGGAGTGGCGAGCGGCCCCGGACGTCCCTTGCACACACGCTTGCACCCCGCTGGAGAAGGGCCTCCACACACTCCTCCTGGCCCGTCACCGCCTACAGGGCGGGAGAACACTACTTTGAAACTATTGGACGGCTCTGAACCAACTCTTCTGGTCGCCTCATCTAGCTCTAACCACCATTTTGGAATGCGCTCGACTTCAGCGGCATCTCACTAACCCACCCTGATTAGTCCACCAGCAGGGGGGCTGTGCGAACGCTAATGGCGAACATGGTTTCCAGACTGAAATCTCAGTGAAATAAATTGAGCTGAGAGCAATAGTCAGGCGGCTCATGCAGTGTGAGCCGCCTAGAGGGAAAACAGGAGCATTGCAGGCGGAGTGTGGAGCATCCATTATCATTACTACTTCATCATCTGGAATACACTGTGCATACATATTCCAATGCCTGTTATACTGTGTCATATAAAAGTAAACATTGGCGCCTGACCAAGAGAGTGGAACACTAAATGACGTGTGTGAGCCCCCAGCACCTCTATGAGAGCACAAAGAAGAGCATTGTGCTCAGTGCAGCTATAATGGTGGGTGGTCTCACCGCGCGGTGCAGTACAGTCCTGCCCCATCGATCCCTTGCCTCCACGATGGCCCCCTGGCTCAACAGCAGGTACACACACTCTATGTGTCCGCTTAGCACGGCCAGCATCAGAGGGGTCCTGCGCGCACACACACACACAACTACTTTAACAAGCACATGCGTATTAAATGATTCGATAATACAATTTAAAAGTAACCCCGCCCCCCCCCACACACACACACTTACTGCCCGTTAGCATCTTGCACGTCCACCGAGGTGTGTTGTTCATTGTTGCTGAAGATCAGCCGCAGGCACTCAGCGTGTCCATTCATAGCTTGGAAGGACGGAACACACACACACACACACACACACACTTAGCATCACAGTGACTAGCATGATGCTAGTAATTTAGCTAACACGACGCTATATGTTGGGCTCCCAGCTGAAAGGTTGTGGGTTCAAACCCTGGTGCTGACCTACCTGTAAGCATCTTTAAGCAAGATGCCTAATCCTTAACTGCTCCCGGTGGTTGGTCACACCCTGCATGGCAGCAATCACCATCGGTGTATGAATGTGTGTGAGACTGGGTGAATGTGAGGCAAAATACCGTAAAGCGCTTTGAGTGGCCGAAAGGTTAGAAAAGCGCTATATAAATGCAGTCCATTTACTAGCATGATGCTGGTAACAGAGCTAGCACCATAGTGTAGCGTCCCTATCCATGGCGTCACAGTGGCTAGCATGATGCTAGTAACTGAGCTAACACCACAGTAGTGTCCTATCCATGGCATCACAGTGACTAGCATGATGCTAGTAACTGAGCTAACACCACAGTAAAGCCTCTCCATATTCAGCACCTGCGGCGTGTATGGCTGTCCTCTTGTGTGTGTAGTCCCGGGTCATGGCCGTGGCCCCGTGGTGCAGCAGCAGGGACACACACTCACGGTGGCCCCTGTAGCACGCCAGGCTCAGCGGGGTGCGGCCCTCGGGGGTCCGCACGTCCACCTCCAGCAGGGAGGAGAGCAGCATCTCTAGCGCCCCGCAGTGGCCATGGTACGCCTGGAAGGTGAGGGTACAGTACGGTCGCTAGTTAACGTAGGGCAGCGAGTCATCTTCTTGAATCCATTTAGAGGACGGACAGACGGACAAACACACAAACACCAGACTGTTGCGTTATCACACAATGATTCCACGACTCACCGCCAGGTGTAGTGGACTGACAGGAGTGTGGCTCTCTGAGGCACTCAGGAGGTCTGTTCCGGATGTATCCATCAGCTGACGTGGACAAGAGGTCAACACAATTCAGGGTAGCACTTGGCTCACAATAAAGACAAATACCAGTTTGTCCAGCAGAGGGAGCTCCTCCCATGTAAACAGTGCACCAAAACAATGTACTCACAACATCAAGCGGTGTCTCACTAGCAATCTGAAAGACAAATCGGGCAAATGCTCTTGGTAAAAATCTTTCATATTTATTTAGAGAACTGGGTCAGATGTCTGTGCACTTGTTGTGACACGTAAGTAATTGCTTGTGGATATTTACAAATATGTACAATGAGGTTAAGATTAAGTAAAGCTGTTATTCTAAAGCATTTAATAAACCACAATCGTTTTGTCTGAAATTATTCAGAGGGCTAGTATGGATGGATGGATACTTACATTTGTATAGGAAATTAACAACACTATTCTGGGTAACTGCGGGATTTCCTTTAACTTAGTTAATGATTTTTTTTAAACCACTGACATGTTTAGCTGTGCTGTGGTAGCAACATATTGGATACATTAACATATTTAATGCTCTTTTAACCAGTGACTTGTTCAGCTGTGGTGAGGTAGCAACATATTGGATAAATTAATGTATTTAATGCTCTTTTATCCAGTGACTTGTTCAGCTGTGGTAGCAACATATTGGATACATTAACGTATTTAATGCTCTTTTATCCAGTGACTTGTTCAGCTGTGGTAGCAACATATTGGATACATTAACGTATTTAATGCTCTTTTAACCAGTTACTTGTTTAGCTGTGGTGTGGTAGCTGCTCTCACCAGCTCCAGGCAGAGGGTGTGTCCATAGGCAGAGGCGTAGTGCACAGGACTGTAGCCCTGACGGTCTCTTACCCCAGGGTTAGCGTCGTTCCTCAAAAGGTAGTCCACACACCTGACGTACACAACAAGCACCGTCAGACAACAAGCCGTGGGCGTGAATACTGTGGCGTTAACGCACTACAATAGGCAAAACACTGGGAATAGGGGAAAACCTACTTCCCCTCCGTGTCAGATGCAGCGGCGTAGTGCAGGGGGCTGCAGCCCCTCTGGTCCAGCTCACTGACGCTGGCCCCAGAGCCCACCAAGGCAAACACACACTGGAAGTTACAGTTGGCTGAGGCATAGTGGAGCGGGGTCCTGTGGTGGTTGGGAAGGGGGGGGGGGGGGGGGGAGACTAGTATATCAACATGGTTCCACTAGTAGTAAGTAGGTTACGTACTATAGTAGCTGATTCCACTTGATTAGTTAGAAACACTAATCAGTTAACAGTGGCATGGCTGTACCTTCTCCACTAGATTGCAGTATAAAATGTTTTTCAGAGAATAAGGGCATATTGTGCCTTTGACTGCATGGTTATAACATGGCAAGCCATTTCTTAACTAAACAAAACCCTGGATGTGTTACAATACAGCTGTATTCTAACACATCTAGCTTAGCTTAACAAAAAGAAACCAATCAAATCTAACAAAATACAAAAGAAAGATTTCCGGCTAGGCAAACTTACAGTTTTAGATTAAAAACATCTACAACAGCTCAGATAAAAGGTTGACGATGAAATCACACCTTCCATAGTGGTCTTTCCTGTTGAAGTCTGCTCCCGTCTTCAATAGGAGATTCACACACTCCAGATTCCTGATAGGATAACCAGAAGGGGAACATTTATTCTCTATTTTTTATTCTCTATTTTTTATTCTCTCTCTCTCTCTCTCTCTCTCTCTCTATCAAATGCATCGATTGACATTATACAACTTCTATGTATATGCGGTGTCCACAGTGAGTGTCTAACGGCGACACAATGTGATGAGGTGTCAGTCGACACAGTGACCCACCCCCCTGCTGCAGCAGCATGCAGGCAGGTCATCCCAAGGTCGTCCGGGGTGTCAATGTCCAAACCTGAACACACACACAGAGAGAGAGTGACTTAGCTGTCGCGTGACCAACGCCTGCCTGTGAGTGAGTGAGTGAGTGAGAGAGAGAGAGAACCTGAGGACAGAAGCTTCTTGCAGCAGTCAGAGAAGCCACTGAGAGCGGCCAGGTGGAGGGGGAACATTCCGTGGATGCCCCTCCTGTGGAGGAGAGGCGTGGGAATGCTTTAGCACTGGTAGGACAGTCAAGACTACAGGTAAGGTATACTTAATTGTCCCGTAGGGAAATATGTCTTGGGCTTTAGGCCTCTGCATCACGTACACATCACTCATACACAATAAAATACTTATGTGCAAGTTCACAAGTTCACAAAAGGTAGGCAGTGTAACAATAGCCATGATTATTAATAAAGCAAAATGCAATAAATATATTGTCCCTTTATAAAACAATAAAAAACTAATAGTTTAAGACCAGCACTACATTTTATATCTTAATTAACCAGAGGTGCTAGTTAAAATAATAGATATTTGTGTTCATCCAACAACTGGACAGAGGTTGAAAATGCAGCTTTGTGAATTTGTGCGTTGACTGACTTGGCAGCGTTGGCTCCATGGTTGAGGAGTGCAGCGATGATGAGCTCGTGTCCGTAGCGGGCCGCGATGTGGAGGGCAGAGTTTCTGCTACTGTCTTCGCAGTCTATCTTTGCTCCTACACACGTACAAGCACACACACACACTCCTATTACATTGGTTGGATCAATTTTGAAATATGTATTCCTTGCGGTTTTATAATACTCTACTATAAACTATTACTTTTGCTACTTATTCATTTGAGTATTCTCTAAACATTGCCTTTACGAGATAGCTTGCTCATGTACACTGCATTCAGCCATACTGGATGTCAACTACAAAGGGATGTTTTTATGTTCTTTTACGTCCTCGTGTAATGCCTTGAAGCATACTGGGGAGTTTGGGTCAGGGAAGAGATATCCTGGTGGGCACCTCAGCAGACCCATGTGGACATAAACTGGTGACCTTGTATGTGTTCTCTGACTGATACACTGAATAATGAGTATGGAACAATATGTGCTTACAAGGGATTGATTGTAGCCAACAGATACATCATTACACTGGGTGGTGTGAGGCAGCGTTACAAGGGTATGTGCTTCTCTTTGTATTGTCAGAGCTCTCTATATAAACACCTTGGGCAGACCTGGTTGTTTTCTATAGTGCCGTTTATGGTCACTCGCTTCACTAAACTTCATCTTGACGAACAAGTCATTTAGCAGGTTGACCTATATTTAGTTTTTTCTCGTCTATAGTTATATTGGAAAAAAAAGGTTGTTGTCTGGTAAGAGATTTAAAAAAGTGGTACATACTGTACGCCAAAAAGGTTTGAGAACCACTGTGCTAAATGACCCAATTGTACAACGTCAAGGTCATACAGACGGTTTTGCATCACTGTGTTGACTTCACAGTAGCACCTCTAAAGGATATTGAGATAAAGATATATTCAAGCATAAGGCTACTCTAAACTCACAGCGGCTTCATAAACAGACACGAATGATTCATGCTTGCAGACAGATACAAGAGCTCTCACCGTTTTGGATGAGGGCCTGAGTGCGAGAAAACCTGCCATGGGTGGCTGCCATGTGGAGAGGAGTCTTCCCATCTTTACTCTGGACACACAGCCAATGAGAAGAGACGCAGAAAATGTACAAATAAAAATACAAACAAGAGAAAAACAAAACACATGATTTGGTTTAAAGTTTCCAGAGACTGTAGCCAGGCTTCACGGATGGCTGCAATAGAAGCCATCCAACACCCCCCTCCCTTACAAAAATCCCAGAAGCACCCAGAAACATAGTGAGCAGCTTGCAACCACAAGCAATGCCCCCTCCCCCATCATCCATATGGCCTGGCATATTCAGGCAGTGTGGCCCGCTCCCACTAAACAGTCACGCCAAGCGCATGTGGCCAATCGACACTAACACGGTGTTTTACAACATTGGCACATTGGCGTTTCTTGTTGCTTAGTCAGACACTTCCTATACTCACTCTCATGTTGACATATGCGCCATTAGACAACAGCAGCTCCTGACACAGCGCCCCCTGATGGGAGCAGGAGGCAAAGTGAAGTGCAGACAAGCCCCTCTCGTTCACCTGACCAGCAGAATGAACGCAACAGTTAGCCCGCACGTGCACACACACACACACAGATAAGACCCACACTGTATCACACACACACCTGGTTGACATTGGCCCCTGCACTGATGAGCTCTCGGACCACCACATCCTGTCCGTTGTAGCAAGCCACGTGCAGTGGGCTGTTGCCATAAGCATTCCCCTCATTCACCTGCACACAGGAAGAACTCATCTATTCAGGGGAGATTATAGGACCTTTAATCAGAAACCCTCCCATGTGTGTCCAGAACCGCCCAGATGGTTGAGGCCGCCATTACAAAACCACTGTCTTTGCCTACACTATTGCAGGCCAACAGCAACCGCTGGCCCTCCATGTAAAAGCCACCCATAGCGCGTCATTACGGACAGAATATAGTTCACGTTCAACTTCAAGTTTCTTCTTCAAATGCCTTTTTATCTTCTCTCAACAAAATAAATACAAATAATGTTCTGCTCTTATCTATTAAGCACTTTATTATTTAGTACTTTAGCTATTGTGTTTGATGCTGACATGGTCTTAGTCATGATGACAAGATGGAATATTGTTTGCTCACAATTACTGGTGTATGACCTGAACTATCCCTTTAGAGCTCTGTCATTTATAGTACAGTTTCCAATGGGGTGTAGTGTGCGTTTATGTGTTCGATACATTGTGTGTGACCAGAGCTATATACACAACACTGGAAGCGTTCACGCGCGCTCACCTGGACCCCCAGCCCCAGCAGGTAGTGCACGGTGCTGCCCATGCCACTAGAGGCAGCAGCGTGGAGGGGGGTGTAGCCCTTCTTGTCCTTGCAGTCCACCTCGGCCCCACTGGCCACAAGCAGCTGAACCACCTCCTGATGGCCTGCAGTGGAAGGGGAGGGGGAGTTTATGGAGGGAGGAGGCGCCGCGTGGTGAAGGGGGAGGAACCGTGTCTTACCCATGTAGGCGGCCCAGTGGATTGATCTCCTGTCCTTCTTGTCAAAGGCGTTGATGTTGGCACCTTTGGACAGGAGCAGCTTCACCATCTGAGACACACACACACACACACACACACACACACACACACACACACACACAAGCGGCAGGAGGAAGCAAGGTTAGGATAGGTTACGGATACAGAGATGTTAGGCATTAGCCTAGGTTAGATAGAAAGATAGGTTAGAAAGAGGTTACATTATAGGGGGTACATTAGGCTAGGTTAGAGAAGGGGTACATTAGGCTAGGTTACATTAGGCTAGGTTAGAGAGAGGCTAGATTAGAGAGGGGGTACATTAGGCTAGGTTACATTAGCCTAGGTTAGAGAAGGGGTACATTAGACTAGGTTACATTAGGCTAGGTTAGAGAGAGGCTAGATTAGAGAGGGGTTATATTAGGCTAGGTTAGAAAGAGGCTAGATTAGAGAGGGGGTACATTAGACTAGGTTACATTAGGCTAGGTTAGAAAGAGGCTAGATTAGAGAGGGGGTATTTTAGGCTAGGTTAGAGAGGGAAAGAGGTTAGATTAGGTTGGAGGTAGAGGGTCTCCAGTGAGGTAGAGAAATAGAGATATAAAGACAGACAGCAGAGCGATAGAAAAAGGTAGAGAGGGAGAAAAGAGAGAGAGAGGCCCACCTCTACATGGCCACTGAAAGCGGCGTGATGCAGTGCCGTGCGGCCCGCCCTGTCGGACACATTGACGTTGCTTAGCAACGGGAGCAGAGCCTCTGCGCAGCGAATGGCCTTGTTGCTAGCGGCAACATGAAGTGGCGTCTGCCAGTTCTTGTCTCGGGCATTAACGTCGGCGCTGTGCTTTAGTAACACTGACACTGCGTCCTGGGTGCAGGGACACAACCGTCAGGGCAGGCAACGCAAATACACGCTTCATGCGTTCTATCACAGGACTCTTACGAGATAGACAACTTGGATTCAACAGCAGCTCGTAACTGAATAGTAGAAATGTGATCACGCTGTTTAACTCATTTAACTAATAAATACATAAAATAAAGAATTGCATCCTCATGGATGGAAGGACTGACGAACGTATTTCGTGACCGATGTAAAAATATAGTTGCATTACTGAAAGACAACTTTCCAGAGGGGACCCTAGCCGCAGTTCTAAAGCACTCACCAGACAGTATCTAATCATTGTGTGTAATGTTACCTCGCTGCAAGAGGCGACAGCTCGATGAAGAGGAGTTAACCACTTGTTATCTTTGGCATTGACTCTGGCTCCTGAGAGAGAGAGAGAGAGAGAGAGAGAAACGATATGTCCACACCTGTGTGATGTGTCAAGATATTCCTGTTTTCAATTGCAAAGTTTAATTTCAGACACACCTTTCAAGCAATAAATAAGATGTAAAGAACTCATCATTATCGGTAGTCTATTTAATAGTGATTATGACGAGGACAAATACTCATTGTTTATATAAATACTGTTATTTATAGACAGTAAACACCCCCAACAGGTTCCTATATGCGGCTTCACTTTGAATAAACGTCATTGAGCAACACTCGCCACACCCAGTAAATACAGCAGACGTCTTTAAAAGTTGTGATCATTTGAGGAAAGGTACCGTTCCGTGAGAAATAGTTCATTGACCATAGCAAACGATTTCGAAAATGTCAATCATTTACACCAGGATGAAGCATTGAGATTTTAGGCAAATACTAATAAAAAAACATTAAAAAGGGCTTTCACTCTCCTTTGTGGCTAACTCTCCTAGCAGCCACTAGAGCCTTGGGGGTTGAGCCCATAGCATATGGCACGTTTGCGGGTTAAAATAGCCCTGATATTGCACCTGCTCCTGCCCATTAACATCACTAATAGATAGCCACACACATCAGCAGCCTGGGATCCCTGACAGACTTCACAGAATGCTAAACCGTACGCCAGTCAGCTGGACTACAATTCATGCACAGTGTCACCCAGTGGAAAGTGACGTGTACAAGAATGCCATTGAGCACAGCGAGCAACACAAAAAACGCAGGTGGGGACATTGTGACTTATGAATAAGCAGAAACAGATAAAGGTAAAGCTGATGGGATGAACTATATAAACTACACTATACATGTGTTAAACTGGTATTAAGCAGAGAGATAAAATAATTTAAGCTCTCCAGCTAATGACCTTGTGGTTAGCAGGCTTGGGCTGGCATTAGCCAAAGAGGCAGCGCTAGCATGCTGGTGCATTTAGGCACACTCCAAGGTGTTACCTGAGAGGATAAGCAGCTCAATGATCTCAGCATCTCCCAGGTAAGCGGCCGCGTGGAGTGGAGTCCGCTTCTCATTGTCCTGACAAGAGAGGAGAAGTATGACGCACACCTTTTGTAGTTTGAAGAATCTTACCTCCTATTGCAAGTTTCATTCATGAAGCACACTCTTCAATTGTGTGGCCTGATCACTCCCAACTCACTTACAGCGTACATTTGTTTGTAGGGAGAGGGATAAATAGAAAATACAGCAACTCAGCACCTGACACCTATTTTAATTGATATGGGAAATTCCTGTCACAAATTGAGGATCGTACATTTATTTAACTGCAACTATTAGGGGTGTATGGAAATATCGATACATCTGAGTATTGCAATATTATGTTGTGCAATACTGTATCGATTCTCTAACACACTAGCTGCATGGACCCCATTATTCAGATTGGAATCGGGTTAATATAAACATAGAAACACCTCAAATCAGAAGACAAAGGCCCAACTCTGTTGAAATGTCATTCTGAAGAAGAGGGGTAGTGTCTGGAAATCGTCAGAAGGCAGACGGCAAACCAGATATCATGTTAGTGGACGAGAGCAGGACGACAGACCAGATATCATGTTAGTGAACGAGAGCAGGACGACAGACCAGATATCATGTTAGTGAACGAGAGCAGGACGACAACATTATTTGTGTCCGGCAATAAAATGCAGATCAATTAGTTGGCATTCCATATAAACACGGGTAACCCGAAATCTTCAAATCGAAAAGATTCCTTTCGGAAAGACAATAAAGTGTCTATGTAAACCCAGCTACTGTATCGCTAAACAAACAAAAACAAAGAAAGATTCTTGTCACCAGATTTAAATTTCCATTTGCAGTCTGAGCAAGTTTACATAAGTGTTTGTTATTTTTTTTGCAGCAGCGCCTCACATTAGCATTGCTATGACAGTTTTCCACAAATTAGAAATGGCAATATATATCGCCTTGCTTACAGTAACACAATATATTGAATCATGGCCCCTGTATCGTGATACGCATCGTATCGCCAGATTTTTTTCGCATTGCAATTTGTAAGCTTGGAATCTTTAAAATCTTTAATGACTTATGTTAGGTACAGATGCCATTAAGTTCCGTAAACTCATGCGTCATAAAAACTCAAACCACATAATCAATAGCCCACACACACCACTGAAACATTAGACCAGAGGAAGAATAGGACATCCCTCTGTCACCTTCATCCTTCCTTCATTGCCCGCTCAGTCACTCCAGTGCTACGCTAGGTCTTTCTCCCTTCCTTAACTGTGTCAGGGACAGTGCCATGAGAGAGTTTCTTACTTTGGTGTTCATTTGTCCCCACAGCCTGGATCTGTCTGTTTCTGCAGTAATAAGGAACTGCCTCAGTAGGGCAAGTGGAAGGCAGTTTATTACTCAATGCCATTATATCCCTCAATCCATCCTTTGTCTGGCCTCCAGCTCCCCCCTTTCTCCCCCCACCCACCCTCACAGAGGAGCAGAGGGCAATCCACAGAGTGGGGTTCTAATAAACAAGGTCACGGGACCACACTAGCTGGCCTGTAATAGGTCGGAGACAGGGTTGCTGACTCCCGGACAACAGTCTGATGACTTCGGCATTTAATATCACTTGCAGTGAGTGCAGGTAGAGAGATGCAAGGAGATTAAAAAAGGGGGAAACATTTTAAAAAAGAGACATCACCCTTCTCTCTTTTCACATTTTTTAACTCTTCCATCCCCCTTAATGTGTAGCTGAGCATTATACAGTACAAACAGTGCTACCGTCCTGGCCCGGTTGGCAGGTACATGAGAAGGGGAAGGTATATGCTGCCAACAAGCACTCTCATTCAGTCAATAGAAGCCCAAATCAATACTGGTCTGCTGCCTACCTTCCCCTCTCTGTGTGTGTGTGTGTGTGTGTGTGTGTGTGTGGCCATCAGTCAGGACACAGATAAACAAGGCTCCAACAGACACAGTAGTAAAAGGTGTGTGCGCCCGGCAGCTAAACGGAGCGTTTGTCTTAATACCTGCATATTGACATCCTCTTTCTTGAATATCAGGGAGCGAACTTCATCTGCGTCCACGTTGAAGACGGCCCTCAACAAAGGCAGCTAGAAGGGAAGAAGGGAGGGGAGAAATATGAAGACACTAGTACAAATCAGCATTTGCTTGACATTCAACATTTTCAGGGCAGTAATTATGTAGTCTCACACACACAGTTTGGTTTGAGACATGGGCTACATTAACATTGTGCACTACCATTTGTTTACAACAGAACAGCTGTAGAAAGGATTGTGTTTGCATGAGCACAATGCACAAATAGACTAAATGTACCCACAAATGCACACACCCACTAACAAAATATATGTGTGTGTTTATAATGTTAGAAGTCTGAGTAGGGACTCAGACTTCTAACATTATCAAATGGAGGTTTTAGCCATAATGTAACATTTTTTTTATGAGAACACAGGTGGCAAAATAAACATAACATTCCACCCAAATGATGACAACTTTCCCTGGCTGTTTACATTTTCTATCTACAGAAATTGGCGCGTGTGTGTGTGTGTGAGGGAGCCTAGTGCTGCATGATAGCCTAGAGGTTCTAGGGCTTGTAAAGAGCATTGTTGAACGAATCACTCACATCACATTCGTGATGTACAGTAACAGTGAGGCAATGCAATGCGCTCCCACTTGCTTAACATAAGACTCAGAGGTTGAGTTTGGCCTTTCAAATGCCTGCATGACAGACGTAGGTTGTTACATTCACAAATATTTAATTAAAATGTTAAAAAAAAATTAAAAAAAACACTTTGGCCTCCAAGGAGCTGCTAGAAAGTATAAATTCACTTCTTTGTTTGGTTATTTGCCACATGAAACTACCAGCCTGGTGTAACCAGACCATTTTCACTTTGTTAATAGATCTGGCCACGCTCCATTGGAAAGTGTTTGCGGTCATATCCTCCTAATTGGCGTAGACCTCTGGTTAATTGTGAAACTATTGGACAGCGCTGAACCAATCAGAGTTGCTATAATTGATTTGGTCGCCTCATCTAGCTCTACCACCATTTGGAAACAGGCTTGACTTTAATGTCATCTCACTAACCCACCATGATTGGGTTGCCAGCTGTGCGAATGCAAACCGGGTTTCCAGACTATAATCTCTGAAATAAATTGATCTGAGAGCAATAGTCGGGTGGCGCCAGGCTATGAAACTACAGCCTGTAAATATAAACATTTTTATTGGTCAGTCTAAACCAGGCCTTGGCAAAGTCAGTCCCGGGGGCCGGATGTGGCCCTTTGAGACAGTCAACCGGGCCTGCCCGGTACATTAAACATAAAACTAAATAAAAAACATTAAATTACTTGACGAGCTTTGCAGAATGTTACTTAAGTTACTGCTGCTCAAGTGAAAATAATTGCCCACCGCTGGTCTAAACTATAGTTCTGTTTAAAACCATGCAATAGATCATCACAATATGCAATGAAGATTAACATCCTGATTGGATTCCTCACTGTGGCGTTTACACCGTTTTACCCATGTGATATTTAGGAAGGGTTTTAAATGCCTGATGAAAGGAACAGGTGAAATGTGGGCCTGTGTAACTGTAATGTGACTAAATTGCTATGGCAGAACTAAATGTGACTTTGTATTAGTTCAATGCTTAGCCTGGTGCCACTATATTGTAGCCTGAAACAATTGAGAAATAACTTATTTGTATAGTTTTTTTTTGTAAATTCAAAAGTATAGGTTAGTTAATGTCAAGGTTAATCCATTCAAGAGTCTGTCAAGAACAAGCAAACTAGTATGGTCTCTTTTCAAAAAGCAAGGGTAGCGTAGAGTGATATTATAGCTATGACATTCACAATATGACTCCCCTCTTCTCTATGGAGCCCATGAGGCTGAAAGGCATGTTGGTATGGGTCTGGTGCCCATTATATTAATGACTGGAACTACGGTGTATGGCAGACAGACACACAGACAGACACATCTCTAATCCTGTCACCTGAGCCTTCCCATCTTCCCTCTGTTAGCAAACCTCCCACCTCCTTTCCACTGGATGAAAGGCTTATGGTCCTATTCCAATTGCAGGCTTAGCAGTTACGTAGAAAACAATGGGGATGTTAAGGTCCATACAAATTACCATCCATATTCTCAGCGGAGAGTTTACCTGAGGTTTTATTGTAGTTACACTGTAGCACACAATCACGTTAGCATTGTTTTTTTAAGCAGCGGTTTGTAGTGTATGTGCTTATTAAATATAGTTATAGGCTAAAGACATACTTCCAACCACGGCCCAACACAATACTGCATTCTTGTGCATTAATACTAAATGTCCGTGCTTTAACGGTAAGCCTTATGGGCTGGTTTCACAAACATGTATTAATCCTATAGTCCAAGAGTAAAAGAAAATCTCCTTCAAAATAACTTATGGAAAGTTATGGAAAAAAGGACTAGGCTTAATCCAAGTCTAAAACCGGCCCTATAATTTCTAATTACCAATACAGTCCACGTCCCAGTGTATTGCCGCTACAATAAGTGATCCACAGCGCCAGAGGCCAGCATATCGCTGCTCTCACCTTGTCTTGGCAGGGGGGCAGTCTGCACGGTGGACGCTGGGACTTGCGGTCCGGAGGGGATTTGGCGTGATGCGGAGGTAAAGGCTCATCCTCCTCCACCTCCTCCAACACCACGATACACACACGGCTTGCGCGCTCCGACCGCATCAGGAACACGCGTACAAACACGCACACAAATACACCCCGTTCCTGCTCACATACGCGCACAACCCGCCGAGCATCGACGTCGGCAATACAATCCACAAACACGGAGACGTCGCTGAGAACGCGTACTGTACATCTTCGGGTGAATCCGGCGTTAAAGCACAGTCCGTTCTTATAGCTTCCAGCGTTGCTTAGCTGCACGACTCCCCTGTACTGACGCGCACACGGTAGAGGAGACAGCAGGGAATTCCTTTGGTAGCGGTGATGAGCGGCATGCGGCAGATTAAAGCTGGCCGCCTGGAAGCACGCAGAGAGCTACTGAGCGGCGTGCACGCACACACGCACGCGTCCAGAGACGCGGACACATAGCAGAGAGCCTGCGCTTAGCACGGGCAATACATGGTGCTGTAGCTGCCTCTGTGTGCGTGTGCGTGCGTGCGGGCTTGTCGTTGATTTCAGACAGACTGCTGAAGCTAGCTCTTTCATGATACGACGAGAGAAAAAGGGGATGGAATGGAGAAAGGAGGAGTTATGTGCAGGGAGGGAGAATAAAGAGGCGCATGGGATAGATACAGGGAAACGAAAAAGATGAATGGAGAGAAGGCTGAAATGATTTGCGAAAGTAAAGCTAATTTGAAGCCCATGTTTTCTAGTATGTGATGAACAACTGCGAATGTTAACGTATGTGAAAGACAAGTGGCAGAAGGAAAAATGCTAATATGATTTTCCCTAATGGCCACCATGTCATAGGCACCAGATATGTATACCAAACCCTGATATCTATACAAGTTTGTCTTCTTTTTTTTTCTACAGTTCATATGTATTTTTATGGTGGTGTATATACACAGTATCTCACAAAAGTGAGTACACCCCTCACATATTTGCAAATATATGAGCATATCAGTGATGGCCCAGTTTGGACATTTTCACATAGGGGTGTACTCACTTTTGTTGCCAGAGGTTTAGACATTAATGCCTGTGTGTTGTGTTATTTTGAGGGGACAGCAAATTTACACGGTTCTACAAGTTGTACAATCACTAATTTACATTGCAGAAAAGTGTCATTTCTTCATTGTCACGTGAAAAGATATGCTCAAATATGTGAGTGGTGTACTCACTTTTGTGAGATTGTGTGTGTGTGCGTGTGTGTGTGTGCGTGTGTCCGTGTGTGTGTGCGTGTGTAAATGAATGTCCCCGCTGGTGAAAAGAAATACCCTACATCAGTAGCCTTTTACAACTGACAGTATCCTCACAGAAAACAAGTTGGACAGGGTACCATCTTTGTTTATAGGCTATATTTGCCTAATCCAACATCTTAATATTTCACAATCCCTAGAAGAAACACAACAGGAAACAAATAAAATAGTTTAAGTTAAAATGTGCATCATGCATAAAAGGAAAGCCATAGGTCCAGAACCCCAGATTCAAATTAATTTGTGATCATTAAAGCTTATTTCCATTCACAAAAGTAACACTGCCAGTGCACGCCCCCCCATACATTTACAGTCTATAGCCATACTTTATTTTTTATTTTAAATTGAAAAGAAGTCAATAAAAACATTTACATTTCAAAGACCCTTTTATTTCTTAAGCACTGGCCTAACCTGTGCTTCCACATGCAAGAAAGTTTGCAGTATTGCACACTTGTGAACAACTTTGTAGCAATAAAATAAGATTTAGCCACAACCTCAAAAAGTCATATTTAGACTGCATAATAAAGGTTGAAAAGCTGCATGCATCTCACAGTATATAGGTGGTTTACTGGAGGGAGGACCTCAAATGTTTTCACAGTGCCTGCATCTAATTATTTATACAACCAAAAATGGCTCTAAGAATGCGTGTTAAAAACATGTTTCCAAATATCAGCATTGGTACTAGACCCAGAACAGAGCCAAACCAGTAGCCTATAGTGAGAATGAGTATGCTTTTGGGTCTGATGGTGGCATAACATCAAAGTCCCATCTCATTATGTAACTGGAACAAACTGGCTCTGCCAAAAAATGCACGGTTAACTAACAAGAGCATTGTGTGTGCGTGAGCGAGTGTGGTCTTTCGTTCAAGACAAATCCAACAGCAAGCAATCATGCCAAGCCGCACTGCCCCATTAACTCAGAGGGAGATGGGAAAGAGCAAGAGAGATGCATGGAGAAAGTCTGCAAGCCTTTAGACAGACAGTCTGATGGCCTACCGTATATAAATGTAATCTGAAAGATTTAGATTTGCCGTCTCAGAAACTGCATGTGTCAAATACTTCCTTAATTCATACAGCATGTCAATGCTTGAAAAGCAAACCATAAAACTGAGCCGATTAATATGTGGATCATATGATTATCTTTAGTAATAATGACAACTGTGGATCATATCTAATGGGAAATCAGCGTGATATGGTGCATGGAGAAATAGGCAGAAACAGGAACAAATGACTGCTAACACCTCCAATGGAGCATGGCCAGACCATATTCTGGTTATATGCCAAAATAATAATAAGACCCCCAAAAAAAGGAATATGGCTCCCATTCACCTAGAGACCAGCAAGTACCCTGTCCAATATATTAGATTTTCCCCAAATCATGGATTATAAGAATTATAAGAACAGACAATTAGACAGTAGCCTGTGTCCATAATATGCACTATAGTTTAAAGAGCATCACCACCTAGTGGCCATGTTAGGTGATGTACCAACTTTCTCTGGTGGTCAAGTATGACCAAATGGTAAAACAATGATTAATTTGCAGGCATGACAAAACCTCTGCTGACTGTGGAGTCTGCCAGTGCTGATAAACGCTCGTGTGCTTTTTGCTGCAACAATTGTTAGAGAGGTAATTGTGGCATAGGCATTGACGGTCCTGACCTTACAGGGGCCCTAAGCTAAAATGTGCTATGGGGCCTTCCTACCTGACCCTGTGAGACATTTCTCTATTGCCACGCAGTCATGTCTGAAACACAGGAATGTTCCATTACAACCCTACCTCTTTTAGGACATATGTTGGTCTAAGAATAAATTGACTTACAGAACCAACAGTAATTGAATATCATATTTTTGTATGGAATCTTAACATACATAAGTCATGCTTGTAGCCATTTCAGTGGTCTGGCCAGACCGCTAACATGGACCAATGGTTCCTACCTGAATCTAGGCCCAAACAAGTTAGTGAGTGCTCTGAGAAGTGGTTCAAACCAACCTTCTCCCTTCTTTGGCAATGTTGGCGATGGCATTGTCTGAATAAATAGACAATACCCTAACCCTAGCTATATATGGAGAGTATTACTATAACCACATAAGCTGCAAGACATAAATACTTAGATGTGTGTATTAATATTGTCCAGTACATCTGAAATGTAATATTTAATAGTCAATAACAACCTATTGCTTTCTATCACGTTTCCAATAATCCAGCAACCAACCTTGGGCTGGTCACAATGAAAGGCCACAGGCCACACTAAAATGTGTAATTTCGTTTTTTTAAGAAACACAATGCCACAGAAAGACCCAGAGGCCTCACTGGATTGAAACCAGTGGATGTGAGATTCGCTGGCGCTCAAATGGCCGAAATTACGTTTTTCAGATTCTCTTTATACTTGAGCTGGAGGTAACGTACATTATCTGCATCTGAGTCTCCGTAAAAAGCAACTATGACGTTCAGTGCCTGAGATTTGCTCCATTGTCTCGTGAAACAAACTATTGGTTTTATTAATTATCATGTCATTCCAAGCATGTGACCCCAACGTAGTGCACCCTACATATAATAGTACGAAAATTACCCGCAGCCTATTTACTATGTAGCCAATAGCCAGTAGCCTAGTCCTACGGGAGTGCACTGAAGCAGCCTATGGTACATCTAACAGGTGTTAGGCCTAATTCTGTGTCCTGCCGAATTCAGTGACCCTTTCGAAAGTGCGCATGCGCCACCTAAAATCGTGTACAATATAGTGTGTGAGTGTGTGATTTCTCTAACACCGGTGTTACGCCTAATTCTGTGTCCTGCCGAATTCAGTGACCTTTCGAAACGAAGTATGTTAAATAAAGCAGAAAAAGCATGAAATAGTTCGATAGAGCTATAAATAATATTTAGAAATATGTGTGAAAAATCACACACGAAAAATCACACACTCACACACACTGAGATTGTACATGATTTTAGGTGGCGCATGCGCACTTCGAAAGGATCACTGAATTCGGCAGGACACAGAATTAGGCATAACACCTGCACTGGGCATAGGCCAATGATACTTTTCCATCAGTACTAGTCATCCTCATAGGGTTAGGCTATTTTCGGGTGTGAATAACAAGTGTTTGGGGTTGAGCTAACATCAACAATTTATCACACAAGCATAGTCTAGTCTTATTCATCTGCCTTGCATTTCAGCAACATATTTATTTTCTTTTATTATTAGGATTTTACTTTCCTACTCACACACAGGAGCTGATTACGTCTGCCTTCTGACCATGACTGCTTGATGTGTTCGCAATGTGTCTGATCTGTCTGTCCTTATGCCCTCCCCACGGCCCCCTCTAGAGGAGAGAAATGTGATATTTTCCCAATCGTATTCGTCTCTAGGCTTTGTCTCGCCGGTCACAGGCAGCAATACGCGTCAGGCTGTTGTCTTATTCTGTCAGCATTGCAGAAAACAATAGAGAAGGGGAAGGGGGATCTAATCACAAACACTCTTCCGCTGACTGACTAACCGGAAAGGACCACGCCACTGCCATGACAAACTATACAATCTGGCAATATGCACGGAATAATAGGGTATACATTATATGACTCCACATTTTCAACTGGTAGCCTATCCCATTTTTCTTTAGACCACATCGAAATAGCCATGACATTTTTTAAATAAATACCACAAAACCATTAGGAAGGTGGTGGATGATATTTGAATACGTTTGATGAAAAATGAACAACATAGTAACTGTTTGAATGACCGATGTGTGTGTGTGATAATAGGCAAATAGGCAGACGAAAGGCACAACTGAACAACCACCTGTTGTCTTCTCTTCACCAACACGGGTGACTGCTCAACGTCATGCGACAAAATGTTAAGAAAGTAAAACGCATCAAGTTCGAGAGTTAAGCCTACAGTACGGTAGCAGAACCTTATTCCAAGTCTAAAAATGCTAGAACGGCATACGGAATACACTACCGTAGTATGACAAATTTACTGTAAGCATAGTTAGCCATCTTAATTGAGAGCAGTGATGAATGATTAACGTAATCAACAAACATCAATTAGAACAATAACATGCTTCCCAATTGTGACTAAGTCTACCGGTATTAATTCAAAACACTTATCTGGCTGATTAGCAAACTTCTTAACCAATTCCCTCAAATTAACGTTATATAAAATGGCATTATAGTTAAGCATTTCCCCTTAATCTCTTAGCTAAAGCGCGCTTTTAAAAGTATAACAATGCACGTTATTACCTGGTTCAGTGTGTTCAAAATCATCATATTCTCCGTCTATAGCTACTGTCGCTGTTATGCGGCTTCCTAACTTAACTGGTAGCAGTTTATGGTGCTCCTAGTAGGCTACCCCTAAGGGTAGTTGGAGTTACTACAGGATTTAATATGAATAAAACATAAATAAGACAGAAACACCTCGTGTTTACATTGGGCCGTTTAGTTAATATGCATTACTAATGGCTATAACTAAAGAACACAAACATCTACAGACGGTTTGTTACCTTTGAATTTGGCATCCCATAATATAATAATCTAACGGTATTTTGATTTGTTTATGCACGCAAAATAATAATGTGCTCAAACCAATTAAAAGAAATTAAACATTACTAATGGTTTGACATTGCCAGCAAACCCTAGCAAACTTACTAATCACATTTACCTGCATCATATGTGCTGCATTATTTTATTATTATGTAAACCTTTTGTCCTGTGGTTTGTCTTGCACTAGAATAAGCAGCATCCTTCATATGCTTAACTTGATAGTTTAAATTTGTTAGTTCTGTAAAACTGTGCCCTCTGACATCCATGCCGGCAGACGGCTGAGAAGACTGCGTGTTAGCCTTAATTTGCAGCAGCTGGGGCAAGGAATAAGTGTGCTCTCAGCACACTGTCTGGTCTCTCCTCCTTCTGGCACAACAGCTTTAGTTTTGCTTTATTTTGTACAATGTTAAGTTAATAAACTACAGTACAGTCTTTAAAGACACATGTGGCATATCCTTTTTTATGTTGCGGCCTTGAGCTAGTACTGTAATGTAACATGCACAATATGCCAATACCAGAACTGCAGTGATTATCACAACCGTCACCAGTAAGCCAAAAGTAGACAACATACATATTTAAAAATATGTCAGGATAGGTATAACTCTAGCAATGGGATGGAATGATTATGTAGTTTGTATTGATAAACACATGGGCTCAGGTGTCCAAAATAATGTACTCAATATCAACACATAATATGAATGAATGCATCTCATAGAGACCCAACCTAAACTGTGACCTAGGGAATCCCCACTGAAAAGCTTTACTACAATGTAGAGTTTTAGCCAGTGCATGCTACAATTTTGTGCAAATATAAACAAAAATAAACAATATAAATACATATAGCATATAGGGTTAGCAACATTAATAAAAACATGCTACGTTAATTTTATTATGTAGTATCAGGTAAACGCCAAAGATGAACATCAATTACAGAATACAATTGCAAAAGCACAATTAGCCTCAAGTTGGCACTAACCCTTCATGTTCCACAGCATCTATCTCGGAGGTCTTCAACCCTGGTCCTGGAGGACCCCTGTCCAGCACACCTGATTCTAATGAGAGGGTCATCACCTAGCTCTGCAGAAGCCTGGTAACGACCCATTTATGTGAATCAGGTGTGTTGGAGAAGGGAGACATCTGAAACATGCAAGACAGTGGGTCCCTAGGACTAGGGTCGAAGACCTCTGATCGATCTGGTTTCTTCCCCATCTGCACATGTATGTGTCTGACCAGATTTGATCTCCAAGCAAGTTTCCAAGTGAGTTTGTTCATGTTGGGATAGTGCTTCTAAAGATTTGCATTTACTTCCACACACACCACAAATATATAGTTTATCCAGTGCATGCATATGTGAGTGTTTCTTTAGAGTGTACTCATAGTGAAAGGCGCTTCCACATACTTTACAGCGGTATGGAGCCGCAGGACTTCGACTAGACATTGGCCGACACTTCTTTTTCTTCATGCTAATCTGGCAATAATGATTTCTGACACCCTTTGCCTTCTGTGACGTGACCTTCTCCACATATTTATTCCTCCGGTCTTCGGTTCTGCCACCATCTGTGTGCTCCATATTAGGACATTGATAGGTAGCGGGCGACTTGGACACTTTGCATGAGTCATTTTTGGACTGTGCATCCAGTAGCTCCATCAAAAAGGACGAGGTAGCATCACTGCTGTCACTGCCCATGCTGGAGGGTTTGCTCGGGTAGAAGGTTGACGGTGACGTTTTACTGAGACTCTCCACGTGAGAGATGGTGAAGTCATAGTTCCCAGCATCACCCACATCTAGACCATGGAGCTGCTCTCCCAGTACCCAATCTTCACATGCTTCATCCTGCTCCCGTTTCATCTGCGCCAACTCGGGGACGTCCAGAGTCTTGTGGCACTGCAACTCAGAATGCGCTGCGGACAGAGAAAAACAATGTTTTGTTAGATTATTCATCCGGGCCATAATAAAGAGCTGTGTAGCCACTGGACGCAGACCTTGCTGTTGCTTCATCTTCGGAGAGATCCTCACTTCTTGCTGCTCTTCTTTGATGTGGGGTGGTGATGGCAGGGGCTCTAGGTCCTCGTGGCTCACACCCCCCATGTCCTGCCACCAATGCTGAGTGGGACATTCCTTGTCCCAGAAAGAGACAGAAGGCTGATCGGTTGCTATGGGAAAGAATCAAAGTAATTTCACAATAGGTGTTAACAGGCAAGCTAACACGTAGTTGGTATGCAAAGATGTTTCAACAGATTGGCTATGTTAGTCAGCACAAAAGGTCAAACTACAAATCACATTTGTTTTTATAGATAGATATACATACACACACTGAGTGTTTAATATTAGTAGTAAACTGAAGCAGAACTTTACAAAAAATTAATTACCTGCATCTTTGTTTTGCTGCTGTAAAAAAACACCTGTAGAAATGACAGTTCAGTTAAATAAACATAATATACATTATCCCTGCAGCTAATGTAATTTGTTTTATAATACATTAAGAAAAAATGTATATGCAAGCAAATAGTGTACAAATATACCATGCTTGTTAGACAAATGCGCTTCAAAGTTGTTTTTTCTGTAAATTGTCTTCCCACAATTTGGGCAGTGCCAGTGGCTTCTGCCATTGATTGTTTCTCTGCATGCACATGGTATAACAAACTTTCCTAAAACAGAAAAAATAAATTTTACAGATCAGGCTATTGTACCATCCATATTCAAATAAAGTTTGTTCAAGCTTTGACAAATACAGTAGGCTATAGGATATACACACACACACTTGGTGTTATATTAGCACAATGAATGCACATAAAACCTACCAGTGCCATTCTCAATAAAATGAATTGCAAATAAATAATGCCTGTTGATCAAATGCTTGTGAGTGGCCATGTTTTTCTTGCAGCAGTATGGACAGTCAACAGTTGCCACATAATTGAGAAAGTCTTCACGTGAGGTAAAAACGCACTGAGGCTCTGAAACAAAATCATATCAAACTAAAGCTTTACAAAATGTTGGCAGCTTCTTTCTATATGCTTGAAAGTTTTAAATAAAGAACCAAAGCAAACATCAATATTAAGGACAATTGTAATATTTAACCTGTGACATTATCGCCGCCATTGGAATGACAGGGTCTTGCAAAAGACCTGCCATTGTGGCCAGTCTCCGATGAAGCTGGTGTACTATTGTGAGTGGTCGGGGTGGAGGGAAGCTCGACTGCGCGGAGAACACAATGGAACATTTGGAAGAATAAAGTAAAATGTAGGATTCGTTTAATAATAAGTGGTGAGATGAATTTAGTGACACCACCATTTTTCTATACGGTGTGGCAGTATCATTGAATAACTGCAGAAATGTCTATAATTCACTCATTTTTAGCAGAAAGCAAAACAATTCCTTCTTTAAAAATGTCAGTGTGGGATAGTCCTATACAGTATAATTGTACTCCTACCTCTTAAAATAGTTTGGGTCAGTCTCAGTTTTTTGCTCGCTATGTTTACATAAATATATATACACCGGTACCTATTATTTTAAGTAATAAAACAGAAACAGCATTTATATTAACAGGTGTTACGACTAATTCTGTGTCCTGCCGAATTCAGTGACCCTTTCGAAAGTGCGCATGCGCCACCTAAAATCATGTACAATCTGCTAGTGTGTGTGTGCGTGTGTGTGATTTCTCGTGCACTTTTTGTGTCTCTCTCCCGAAGTGTTTTAGTTCGGGAAAATGTTACTAAAAGGTTAGCTATATTGATGGTGGTTTGCTCTGCAAAAAGCTTGTGATTTTAGCGATTTCTGAATAAAACGTGAATAGTAATCTACTATCTACATCAGCCTCGTCGTTTTAAGGCTAATTGATGTCTAGATATTTCTAAATATTATTTATAGCTCTATCGAACTTTGTCATGCCTTTTCTGCTTTATTTAACATACTTCGTTTCGAAAGGGTCACTGAACCCGGCAGGACACAGAATACATCCGTACCTAAAGATTTGTTACGTATGATCAGTGGTTCTGTGGAATATTCAAAACCACTCTCCACCACTTTTTAATAGTCTCCAAAATGTTAAAACCTACAGTACAGGTAAACTAATTCCATGAAAATAAATTAAGCAACCTTCATTTTGGGGTACCAGTAATCTGGGTCTCAGGAGAATGTCCAGAAGGGATCGTTGATGGTCTGTTTGACGCTTCAGACAAGTAGCTTGATCTTCGTAATCCGCTATAGTCTTTTCTATGAAAATCAATATTTCAACAGCCGCTGTCTGTAGTCTCTCGTTGACATACAACTTCACTTTTTCAATTTTTGACATCTTCGACGGATAAACATCCGTTTCTTGCCTCTGATAATTCCTCTTGGTTAAGACTCAAGAGCTAAACGCGACTTCGGAATTATGTTTACAGAGGTGAAAACATTACATTGAAACAGACTCAAAATATATATCGCCACCTATCGGGCTGGAGAAAGATAAGAGGCACGTCTACTGACTATTATTACAACGAAACATTTTGATGTCAGGTGACCAATAACCAACAACATCAAGTTTAGTGTTTAAAGCATTTATTTGATTAGTGGAAATACCATAAATCAACACAGTACAGTATTTGTTATGTATTATATCTACAGGTATTACTGGACTACTCTCAAATTAAATTATAATAGTTTAATATAGTCAGATTCACAATCTCTAAATCTTCTGTAGCTAAATTTTTATGGCACAGGACTTAAAATAAAAAATAAAAAAAATTATATAAAATATAAATCACATTAATGGTGAAAATGTCATCTTGATTAAATTATATTGAAGTACCGGTAGTTTTGCAGAGCCAGACTTTACTGAAAAAGTTCAGTACAGAGTTGCTTATGTGACTAGTGCTAATGAACGGAACAGCAACAAGTAACAATGCCACAGTCAATGGTTAATCAGCTGTTCAGTTTACTTTTTCTTAATCCACTGCAATTGAACTTGACCTAGAACCCCTTTACCTGTAGATTATAATGGACAACAAATAACGATCAACAACACCATCACTTTCAGAAAAGTTAAGCAAAATTACAAAAAATTGCTTTTAAAAATCAAATCCAAAGTATAACAATAGCCTTTAAATGTGATTATGCGGCAAAAAACAAAATGTTTCATAATGGTGACATCAGGATCCGAAATCAGCCATGGAACTATGAAGTCACAGGGAGTTAGACACGGCCTCAGTCTTGTTTTGCAGGTTCTTGTGGTCCAGAGGAGATTTGAGAGTAGCCTACCGTTTTAATGCATGTAAAGGATTTTGGGCCACATTTGTATCCATACTGACAGCAGTGAATTCCATCTTGACAACATTGGCCCTGAAAATGAATACAGTTCTAGGTCTCAGCACAGCACATTGACTGACGGAACATTATGCATTCACGGTAGTCTACCATTTAAAAGGAACACCATCATCTTAGTTAAAACATATAGGAAATATACATTGTCCTTAAACTTCTTGTGACATAATGTCCAGGCTAGAACAAAATGTCTTGTGTATGTAATGACTCGTACCAGTGGAAACGGGCAGCAGGTCCACTTGCCAGTGGATCCATTGCAGCACGAGCGTCCTAAGGGGCAGTAGAAGCTATCATCACATCGAATGACTTCAGGCTCTGAAGCTCCGCTAATGGCCTCAGTTAGAGGTGTCATGGGCGTCTGTAAATGAAAAGGTGCTGTTAGAACCTCCATACCATTCCTGCATTTGAGAACTGTTTATTACCGGACAACATCCATCTGGAAAAACAGTATTGTCTTTAATCCAATCTCAAAAGGATTCTATGTCCATGTTTCTCTGTTTCAAAACATTCAGAGGGTAATTTACAATGTTCAGTCAATTATCATTCAAACTATTTCAGTTCAGGAATTAGGTTATTATGGTTTGCACATAATTATACCTCCTGTAATGCAACTTTCTCCTCCATGGTGGAAATCTCATAGGCGGGTGTTGACATTTTTTGCAAGAACGGGTACATCACACCTTGCCTCAAACAGTGAGTGTAGGTGACATCACAGTCATAGCCAAATGGACAACAATGGAATCCGTCCAGACAACACCGACCCTGTAAAACAAAGATACTATAATAGCAATTAGGTGGAACCATAGCCGAATCAAAATGGAATATAATCACATGGTATTTATTATATGGTAAATAAAACTTTGATGCAAACAAATTAATAAATACAATTGCCAGTTATGTATATGGAGTGAAGAGAAATGGGAGCTCTTAAATGGGAAGCACTCATTTATTGGGCAGAGAAAAAAAACACAGATCTCTGTGCACATGTCCGTGTACCTGCTTGCTACAGAATCATGAAACTAGAGTATGACCATGTCTTGTGTTAAACTATTAAAGAAAATCCCAAAACACACGACCAGGATAATTTTTCCACTCATTCTTAATCTTTTCAAATCAGTTAGATAATGTTGATATGATAATGCAAAAGCCTCTCAAAAGGACATGTTGATGTGAATGATCATGTCAGTGCCATCAGAATGGAATTATGTCATTGTTTGCCATTTATAGTCAAAATTCTTATAGCCATGTTCGCAATAAAACTGTACCAAATATTTTCTGATGTGAACTATATGCTAATGTTTTGATGACAATGATAAAAAAAAAATATGTATGAGGCTACTTTATAAACTGTAAAGAAAAGAAAAAAATATATAGTGTGTATGTATGTATGTATGTATGTGTATATATATATATATATATATATATATATAGATAGATAGATAGATATATAGATAGATATAT
>JAODLL010003074.1:0-11966 GCA_026546735.1 Forbesichthys agassizii
TTGCAACTCATTTGAGGAAAGAATGTGAGTTTTCATAGAAAACATGAAATTGTCTGGGTGACCCCAAACTTTTGAACTGTAGTGTATATTTATATTATATATATTATTTATATTTATTTATGCTACATATAATAATATAAACATATTTATTTATTAATCAACAGGTCCAGTTGGTAAATATATAAATACCAGAGAATCATAGCAATTATGTGTAATGTGTCGAGGGTGGCCGGAAGGTTAGAAAAGC
Source organism: Forbesichthys agassizii (assembly GCA_026546735.1). Lineage (NCBI taxonomy): Eukaryota > Metazoa > Chordata > Actinopteri > Percopsiformes > Amblyopsidae > Forbesichthys > Forbesichthys agassizii. The sequence goes on from JAODLL010003074.1 coordinate 248, forward strand.
GCTATATAAATGTAGTCTATTTACCATTCATGCTCTGAAGAAAGCCACTAGGTCGAAATGTTAGCAAGAGCTTGATTTTTGTGGCCAGAATAAACTGGAAATGTGTGAGATTGCATTTACTGTGTGCAACCTCTTTAGTCTGACATTGGCCTGACATCAATAGACCTGTCTGAGCTATCAATCACGCATCAATAATAACCAGATAATAATAATAACCATCAGATTACTGAATTTTCCTTAGCAACACTTGATGCCCCACAAACAAAGCATTAGACTACTAGTATGCCATGGGGTAGATTAATGTTTAGCATTTGTGTTCACAGGGCAATATAACCCTAAATAAACACGTGGGCACCCTTATAAATGTGTTGTGCTTTGGGAATGTGCAATTACAATATCATGCCAGATATCAGTGTATGGTACCATTCCTATTTTCAAACCAGAAAACACAGTTGGCTAAATTAAAGTTACGGTGGGTTAAAAGCTTGTGGGAGGTGGCAGAACTGATCATAAACAACATCAACAAACACACGGCTGTTAAAGGTTGGCTACAGTAAGATATCATAAAATATGCATTCACCTTTAGTATCGTTACGGTACTGGCTACGTACTTGGCTGTTGTAACTGTTTATGTTTATTCTGTAACAGCCAGAATAGCATTTACAGCCCCTGTTGGATCTCATGTTGTGAGTACCAGTAGTACAGTACAGTATATCCTTGACTAAAGAAGTAGAGAGACAGTGACATGGTAGACTATTTTGGCAAGAAGCACACTGCAATATTATTAGGCTATATTAAGAGAGAGAATATTTATTGCCCCACAAGCTACACAAGTTTGTGGGACATTAGCAAACATAACCAATTGAGGCGAGTCTTACAGCCAGAGTCAGAAAGGTCTTTTGATCTATTTCCAAATGACCAGTTTTAGTTGTGTAGTCTAGTAGGCAGTGTTAGATCCATGTAGAACTTGCCAGATATAAAATATCTGATCATTTTTCACATTGATTTTATAATTAACATTTATGGGATTAACAGTATAGCGTAAACTGAAACAAAATAATTCCTGACAGAAACATGCAGCAACCATATATTTTAAGGATTTAAGACAAAAAAAACACACCACTCTTTCTTAATTAAAACTCCTTTATGTCAGCAAGAAAAACTCCCTTTCATCTTTTGCTTTTCAAAATCACCCAATTAGCTAAAAGCACTTGTGCCAATGCTTCCCGGTAATAGATATAGGAAATATTCTATATGGCAGAGAAAATGTAATGTACCTTTCCCCTTAGTAGCATTCAGTATATAACATGTATAACCAACCATAATATAAAAACACAGATGTACACTTGCATGCATTACAAATTTGACATTTGAAAATAGACAATGGTATGGTTCAACAACAACAGATGGCGTGCATTTAAAACTGCATTGTCTTATACTGCCATGAAGCAGTTTACATAGAGGGATCAGCGACGTTCTCGTAAAAGTGCTGTTAGTTCACTGTTTGATGATATGACCCACAGGGACTTATCTGTCTACATTAGTAAGTCTCATTGCCAGGCAGCATACCGTGTTATTTGACTTTAAACCTGTAATTACGTGGCATTCACACTAAAACAACCTTGCACAGAACAACGAAAAAAACATATTTTATTTGTTTGATGATTAGAGATGACAGAAATATACCAAATAAGTGTTGATCTTTCATCACTGAATCAGCTAATTCAGCTAATGTGAGGCTTGCGCTTAAGTCTGCCAAGTGGCTTGTTGCTCAGTTCCCATTTGTGTATTTTCAATAAAGCCTTGTTTTTGTTCAACCTAAAGTGCAGGTCATCTCGGGCTAATGAAGACAGAATGAAAGGTGAAGAGAGAAAATGTTGTTGCTCTTTCCGTCCAGATGACAAATTAAGTTGTCATTCTCTTCAAGTGTGACTGGTCATTTTAGGCAACACGGAATGCGTATTTGCTTTGCCATCTGGGGCTGCAAGCTGTATCTGGCATCATGCAAACGTTGCTTGGAACATCGGAACACCTGGCTAGCCCATTTGCCAGCAGGGGGTGCTGTTAATCCTCTGTCAAGCATGACATTGTGGATGCAGATATATTATTTTTAGTGTCTGATTGCAACAATTTTGCCTTACTGTCCGTATTAACAGATCTGCTACACTTCACCATTGAAATATTCAGCAGTAAGCCTTTTCAGCTTTTAGGATTTGCTAGGCCACTTTGCTTGTTACCCAACAACCTAACTTGGGTATGCTTGGCTGTCCCCCTTCGCATGACAAAAGCCTATTTTCTCCCTGGGTGATGGTAAAGGGAATCAGACCAGGCTTTGAAGTGGAAGAGGGTGCCAGAAACACATATCCAAGCACTTAATGAACAGACACGATGAGAACAGTGAGAACCACCAGGCCTTTGTGCTGCCGTGCGCGGTTGGATGTTTGAATGGTCGGGCTGGTGGGGGGTTTCGATGAGGACTCTCGACGACGAGGAAGATGTGAGGGGTTTTGATGTCGAGTCATTTATTCTGGGCTGTCAGCCTCGCCTATCCTTCTCTCTCATCCTCGCTTGTTGTCGTAGCTCAGCCTGTTGCCGAGACACCAGCAGAATAACGTTGATACATTTCTGTTGCGCTATGTTGCTGTCTGGTAGCTTTTAATTCTCTTACTTATAGCGCGTGTGTACAGTATGTCTGCAGGCGTGGCCATGTGCATATATTCATCTAAGAAATGTGTGTCTTTTGGGAGTGTTTTGGTCGCTGTGTATCTCACAAAGCTCCTTGGCGTCATGTCTCAGCAGCTCTCCTTTTAATGAGGATCCTTTCTCCCCTTGACTTTCCGGGTAACAAGACAGAGCTTATCGTTCGAGAGCAGATAAGACATATTCTCCGGTTTGTATTGGTGTACAAAAAACAGAAAGCCAATACCGTAAGGAAAATGGTAAATGCATTAAATGCCAAACACACATACAGGGCCGGCCCCAGCTCTTTTGGAGCCCTAGGCAAGAACAATATAAGAAAAAGTGTACAAAAAGTCACATTTAATTCAATACAAATTTAGTTCTACATTTTACATAAAAATATGAAAATGGTTGTGCTGTACATATTAATGTCAAAGAAATATATTATCTATTGATTTCAAAGAAACTGGAATTGGCAGTAGAAGCAGGCTCGATCATTCGGGATCACTCATAGCTTTTACCATCTCTCTTTTAGAGTAGATGACATCTTCACAAAAGTGGCCAGTTAGTAGGGTAGGGGACATTCAAGAAACCTGAGGGAGGCACAGTTCAACAATGCTTACATTAGGCTGTAGGCTAAAGCAGAACTCCTAAAACATGTTGTTTGTAAAAGAGTCAGTCAGGCAAATGTTTTTTCCTAGGCAACATTAAATTAAATGAATAAAAATTATTACAAAGAGTAAAGTACCGTAAAAAGTACCGTTTAGGTACCAGAACCAAATTTGAGGTAACGTACCGGCACCGGTATTGATTCAAATGTGAACGGTAGCCAACCCTAAACATGACATAGTATCACTCCACAACATTAGAATGAACAATTGGAGAGGGTTCATGTTTTCCATCACCTGCAGTGTATTCAGCAGAGGGTCCATGTTGTGTCCGTTTGTTGGCTCCTCTGAATATCTGAGCCATCCATATCTATGCTATAGATATTATTTATTTGACACCGCTTAAAACATCTCCATTTGCATTTTGCAGATGTTTAGGCTTTTGTATGATGTTATTAGGCAATGTGTGTTTTGGCCTAATGACATAATCTACATCTGCTGTCATTATTCTAACAGAATGCTGATTACCTTTGATAACTGGTGTATGACTTATTAAATATTGAGATTGAAGTCTTGAAGAACACTGGCTTGCCTAGAATGATCAATAATCATTAGCTGTCAACTGGCATCAGATTCACATACAGCTCTGCATATAGGCCTAAACACAGCTATCAACACAACACTGATTGGAAAGTTCAGTTGCTACTCGGACACATTCCTAGGCTTTCCAGACTGACTCTGGCCGCTAATTTTAAATTAGTTTATCTCATTATCCTACCACTTTGTCGCCAACAGTCATTGCTGCAAGTTCCTGAATATTGTTTAAATTCCATGGGTCGGTCTCATTGCATTGCTACTTTTCTGCTAGGCTCTTCAACAGTGTCTGGGGCTTTAGCCCTTTGTATGTGAAAGGCCATCACATTTGTGATGATGTGCACAAGCATAATTACCTCATTTGATTTATATGGGCAATTCAGACTTTTTATTGTTGTTGTATAAAGGCAGATTGTCTTGTAAATTGTGCATTACCAACACTGGCACCAATTCTAGTTCTTAGAGATATTAAAACATCTTGGGCTAAGATCCAGGAGACTGGTTAAGAAAATGAAAGGCAACACAAGACAAGTGGAGTGATTGGAAAGATTTTTAAATTAAGGAATTGAAATATGTTTATTTTTTTAATAAACACATGCCCTACGTGTTTGAAAACAAAACATGATTAAATTCCTTTTAAGGTACTTTGGCACATTCTGGTTTGGTAGAAGGCGATGTCACACCCACCTGAGGACAATGTTACACTAAACCATACAGGGAAGACATGCAAAACTCACTTTCTGTAGAATCATGAATCAGCATTTACACAATAAATAATGGAGATAGCAGTGGGCCACATCCAAGATAATTCTCACCAGTCAAAGTGCATATGTTAACACCAAGTCTAAGTTAAAGAAGGTGCTCTTGGGCAATGCTTAGTCATCTAAATGTTTTCCTTTTCCAGGACAATGTATATTTGTATTGCTTCTGTTCACTATTAAAGTTCAATATCCATTGGGAAAGATATCAAAGATAGATGAAAGAACATAGGCATGAGAAATATCCAACCCTCAGTTTCCCATTCTGAGAAGAGAAATACCATGGCTTATGCTAGAATTAAACAACGATAAGCTGTTTGCTCATTGTAATTATAATTCAACAGAGCTCGAACACAGTATTCCAGTCAGCTCAAATGTTGAAAAGTGACCGTGAAGTAAATTACAATACAACAGACATGTTGAGAATAATTATATATGAATAGTTATTCTGTTATGTGTGTTTAAGGTTATGCTACTTCTCTATTAACCTCACCCATACAGCACTGTGACCTTGTGAAGGCCACTTCTGCTGTGCTGAGCACCCACTGGCACAGTACCTCTCCTTGTAATATAACAGCTGTGCAAAAACGGCATGCAGAGCCACGTGACCGTGTTCATTATTGAAAGGAAACAGCCATTAGAGTCCTATCAAGAGTTAAATCCCATTAGATTTAAGACTCATTGATTGGAACCTGGAAGTGTGTGTGATCAGCATTTCCACTGTAGCAGCCCGGGGATTATGTGTTTGTGTGTGCTGTCATGATTATAGCTTTTCTCAACACATGTTAAGGCTAGATTACTGCCAAATCATTTATTTTTTATCCACATGGTTATACCATTATGTCACTGCAATACGAAGACGTCTACAAGAATATGTTTAAGGGTATATTAATTAGACTAGTCTTTTAATAAACAGTATGTCCACCTTAAAAGCATGTATATTTTTCCCAGAAGAAAGTAGCGTGGTATAACCAGGTAGACCTCTGGTTAATTTTGAAATGACTGGGCAGCCTTTAACCAATCAGCTTTGCTACAACTGTTATGATCGCCTCATCTAGCTCTTCCACTATTTAGAAACATGCTTGACTTCAACATCACTGTACTTACCATGATTGGTCTGCCAGCAGGGTGGCTGTGAAAACGCTAATACAAACACGGTTTCCAGAATATCATCTCAGCGAATATTAAGATGAGAGCAATAGTCGGGCGGAGTCAGGCTAGTCATACTGCACCATTGGTGGAAACAATGTTTTATAGCTGGGAGACGTGTGTATTGATGAGATTTACTGTGAGTGTTACAGATCTGTTGTAGAGAGGTGACCCTGTGCTTGCCACCACAGTAAAAACACACCTGAGGGAAGATGTGTCCTTCACCGCTCATAAATCATTTCAGATGTGTAACGTGTCGGTGCATTCACTGTGTGTGGGGGAGCGCAATATGAGAGAAGATATTTGAGTGGGTTTTGGAGGGTATTCTCATGCTTACAGTATGTACACCTATGTGTCAGTATGCAGACACCTCCCAGGGGCCAGTGCCACACTGACTTAAAGCTACAGAAACAAGGCAGCTTTTCAGGGCAGGGTCACAAAAGGACTTACCTGATATGCCAGATGGATTGTTATTCACAAGTCCCTCTGGGAAGTGGTGCATCAAAACTCTTTGTATAATGCAGACACTTTCAAAAAATGCTTAGCATTGGACTGCATTAACAGTTTTTAGGATGAACCATCTGGTCATTTTTGCTTTAACTGGCAAACCTAAATCACGCTGCACCTAAAACATGCCCGTAGCTACTGTATCAATAGGATGCTGATTGGTAAATTCAGTTGCTACTCGGACACATTTGCAATAGGCTTTCCAGACGTATTGTCTCTGTAGAATATAACTGAAGCTTGCGTGATCAGGATGCTATCAAGACTAGCAGGACTGTGCTATGACGTTCAGTGTTCAATGTATATTATTGTACTGTATAGTGTGTCACACTAACCTAACATTCCAGAGGAATTGTTGTCAAAAGTCCATCTAGGGAGCCGTACATCGAATGTTGTGGTATGGCAGGTACTTTCAAAAAAATGCTTGTCAGTTGATTGTATGAACCATCTAGTTGTTTTCCCGTATAGCTATAAACACAACGTTCAGTTGCTACTCGGACACATTGAAAATTATTCCTAGGTTTTCCAGACTGATTCTCACGGCAAAATTAAACTGAAGCTCGCGAGATCAGGATGGTCTCGCGAGGCTAGTGTCACACCTGTCCCCGAGGCTAGTGTAACACCTGTCCCCAATAAAGTCATGCAAACAACAGAATTAGCATTAAAATGAAAATCTAATGAAAATTATTCAGTGGTGTTTTGCTCAAAGAAAGCACTGCAACGTCTACAAGGTGAACCCATTTTTTGGTTCTGGGCAGCCGATACTGACTTCAAGCATGTTGGTTTACAGCCTTTATCATTCCAAAGTGGTCTGACTTTGTTGATGGCACCCACAGCATTGAGATAAAAAGGATCAAGAGCATACATCAATGTTGTGAATATGCTGTGGTGTGTTATCTAATTTTTATGATCAAACTTGCAACCTTTTTCTCCTGGGGTCCCCTTAATATTTCATGCCTGTGCAATGTATCTTTTGACACTGAAACATGCTATGAATTAAACATGACTGACTGCATAATCAAACGTGTGTAATGCAAATAGACAGACTGGCCTCCTTGGGGTTTCCTTTTAATTAAACGGCTACCAATTTTGGTGAGTCTTATGGAAGGCATATTACTCATTGACAGTACTAAATCCCACTCTGCTTTTTTAATATTTGTGGTCAGTTTTATTTAGTGCTGAAAAAGTTCACTATAATGTTTTTAAGGTTGGTGATTTTTGTTGGTTTCCTTCTTTTAAAATATTGTTTTCAGTGTTGTGTTATATAAAAGGACAGCATTAACGCTTCATCCCTGCATTTATTGGGCACAAAGAGGTTGTCTCCTGCAGCACAATCCATGCCTAATTTGATAGATGGATAGCAACAAGGCAGGGAGTAATCAAATGCATAACAAGTGGAGAAGCTAATTAGTACCTGGTATCTATAAGTGTTTAATAAGAGAGGTGATGATTTACACTATTGATTCCCAATGATATGTCATTTGTGCTTGTCTTCCAAAAACAGATCTGATCTAATCAGACCAGATCCAAGATATGACAGCAAGAGACTGGGAGCACTGGAACAAATAAATCATGTTGAAGCCTTAGGGCCTGCTATAGCATTTGTTCCTGAAAAATCAAATGAATTGTATCAAGATGTGCCTTTTCTTTTTTAAAGAGAAAGGTGGTATTTAAAAATATATTAAATTATAATATAAACAATAAAATAAAATACAAATCCAACGGGAAACAATAAAGCACAAAGTGAGCATGGTGAATTTGATATGTGCAATCCTATTTTTTACAGTTTCATAAGAGTGTACTTTTCAAAACTCTTTTTACCTTTAAAACCTTTATTTTCCTGAAAGTAACACTGTTAGCACACTTAATCCCATACCAAAAATTACACTAATCCACCAAAACACTGAAGAGCAATTATCCACGATAAACAGTATTTTGTCTGTATGGAATTCTGTTTTGATAGCTCAGCTTTACATGGTTGATGTAATTTCAAATGTCCACAACATAAATGAATCATCGAATGCCAAGCACCAAAAGAATGTAGCATTACTTCCAGTGTGTTATGGAGTAGCAGGAGAGAGCGTAACAGATGTATTATAAATGTACTGTACCTGTATTTGTTGATACATATCCACAAGAGAATGACACATATCCCAATATACTTTAGCTGGGGATGTACCATAACACAAGTTATACATGACATACTGCGCGCTATTTTAGTTTGTTCTAGATAAATAATAAAATAGGCTCATGCATCCAAACTGAATGTTACGGTAATTCAAGCAGTCTTTCAAGGCCTCCATTGAGTTATTCCATTCCATTACTTACTTGTTCAAATGATAGTGTGATGGAACAACATTTTAGATGTATTGTATTTATGAAAGGAACCAAGAGGCCCCTCAGTTCTACATTCAGAACATATATCAGGAAGCAAAGCGCTGAAAGGCCTGGTTGGTCATGATTTTACCACATTTAATAATGATCTTCTCTGGGACTGACAGACTTGTGTTGGTATCTTTCTCTAATCTCTAATCCCAGAAATACGGCTATAGATCATTCCATCTCTCTCTCTCTCTCTCTCTCTCTCTCTCTCTCTCTCTCTATCTATCAAATACCAGAAATACGGCTATAGATCACCCCATAGAGAAAACACAACCTAATTTTCATATGTCACAGTGGTCTATTAGGCTGGTACACTGTAGAAGAGGGTGCAATTTAAAAGGTTCTTCTGTCTGTTTGACCATTAAGGGTGTAGATAATGAGGCCTGGGCTGTACAAAGGGTAGAGGCACTTAAAACAAAAACAATAAAAATAATGGAGAACCTTTAACTCTTCCAAGGAGGCTGGTAAGCTACTGTAGTTTTAGGATCATACGAGGCACTTCATGCCACACATGCAGTTAAGGCAAACAATATTTAAAGAATGAAATGAATTAAAGACAAATGCATCTGGCCTTTTGTATATTGTGTACTGTGATAATGTGCATTGAGATGTGAGAACCAGAGGGGCGTACATTACATTTCTCCATCTGTACAGGGGGGCAAAACACGATGTTAAAATTCACATGTGCCTTTTTGGTAACATTTTATCCTTTCCCTAAACATTTCTCAATGCCAAAAGGGCATTCTGTAAGTGCAGTTACGCCCTTTCGGCACCAACTGCCATTCAGTATTTTTGTTTTTTAAAGAACAAGTGAGCCTCACCTTCTGCAGTAGTGGTCATTCTTGGGTTTCATCCTCATGAGAGCTACTGCAGTTTCATCATAGCGTCGTCATCATCATAGAGAATGCCGACGCAAAGCTTTCATCAAGGCAAAGAGTCCTTGAAGTCTTTGAACTATAAGTTAGGATCTTGCACACAATGCAGCATCTTTCAAATGGACATTTTGTAACTTAGACACAGATTTGCCACATTATAAATAATCACTTTTAGAATTATAAGGGATACATAGAATGTAATCTTAACCTTAAATCTAATTCCTAACACCCATATCGTTTTATACTAATTCATATTCAAATATGTAATGTAACAATATGGAAGATATATGGAATGAATAGAAATAATAAATCACACTTGACAAGAAAGACAAATGAATATGCTTCTATAATAAATAATTGTAATTAATCTTGTATAAGACTATTGTATGCAGCTACAGTAAAACACACATGTTCAGAGACAGAGAGAGAAGAGCAACCTTTAAGGAGAGCATTTTCTAGGCATTTGCTCTTTCAATTATGTACAGGATGCCAGGTGGAGCATCATTAGTCATAAATGGATGTTATGTGAAAAGTTCAACTGTCACTTGCAACAAAACACCAGTTTCTCCTGTACACAAATCCGCTGACCCATTTAGTGCACCACAGTTGTGTGAATCTTGACAGATCCCCCACTTAGTCGTATTCCCAGCTTTGTCAAATCAAATTTGCTTTCTTATTAACGTATTAATCTTCAGTGTAGCAATGTAAACATACCAGTGTAACAAGCAGCATGAGTAAGGATGGATACACACTGCAACAGTGAGCAGAATGCTAGCCTCCTTCATTAACACAGACACTGGCAGAGATAAACATGTTGTCCTGCAGCAGCAAGTACACTGTGTGATGCCTTCATTAGGCCTTGTGTGTGTGTGTGTGGATCCCTTCTGCCCATTGAACCATTGGGATTTCTGGAAGATTGATAGCGGCAGACCATAGATCGGGTAGTGTGGACGTTTCCCTCTCTTTGCCGCTGGTCCAAACCCAATAGTCCAAGCTATGGAGAAGCGTAGAAGCCCGGGGACCCCTATGCTACACAGAGGTAATATCGTCTGATAAATTGCCTTTCCCGGAACAGTTTTACACCAGGGTGTTCCCCGCGGTCAGTGGGAGATGTGTTTTACAGATGAGAGGTATAAAACGGTAGTAAAAGTGTGGCAATATGATACGACGCAATGATATCCTTAAACATGCCACTGTGTTGGCATTTTATCTAATTTGAGTAATAAAGTATCTTCAGTTAATTTAGTAAACATGATAGGTGCACAACCTACATGTTCAAACCACTAAGAGGGTTTGGAATATGAAGACAGCATGCTAGGACAAGTAGAGCAATAGAGCAATATTTATGCAAAAACTAATTCTAAATCTCTCCTCCAGTGTATGTGCCAAAGCAGCAGTTAGTTTGGGCCACCCAGATGGCATTCCTTCAAAACAAAGTGGCACAATTTATTTCTCTGCGGTGTCAAGGCTGACAGTGTATAATACAAAATCTATCTCTATCAATCATCGTTCATCAGTCGTTCATTACTAATTCATGTCTGAAATTTCTCGCTGTGGCATAAAGCATAAGGCCCAGAGAGTATCCATCCCAGGTTCACATTTCAGTTCTTTGCCCTCAGGACATTACAAAAAAATGCAGAGTTGCATTTTCAAATGTTTGTTAAAGAACACAAGTCCAGAGTTGCTGAAGGCATGCTGACGTATGAACCCTAATGTGTCTCTGATTTTGGAGGAAGGATTCAATAAAAACAATGCAGGGAGAATTGGCTACGCCACTAAGAAAAGTCTGCCAATAGTTTTAGGGCTAGGTTAATTACAGTTGAAGAAGAATAAGGCAAATTATAACTAACTTTAACACGTCTTAAAGATTTTAAGTTGAGCGTTTTCTATGACTTTAAGCAACTAGATGTCACACTAAGGACACCAGTATTTCAGACCAAAACAAATGTTTCCTGGGCCACCCACACATGCACTAACTTACACATGGGGCCAACCGGCGACGAAAACAAAGAATAGTGGATTACAACACGGATTATAAAATACACAGAGGGAGTGTGACGTCATTTTCTGCTCAAGACGCAAAACTAAACCATCTTTACATAGAACATGTTTACAATATGGTATATAACGCCTTTAATCCTTAGAACCCTACGGGTATTTTGTGCCTACT
>JAODLL010003075.1:0-11966 GCA_026546735.1 Forbesichthys agassizii
CCACTGCTCCCTTCGGGGATGGGTTAAATGCAGAGGATGAATTGCTCCTAAGGGGGATTAATAAAGTTGTATTCTAAGTAGCTGAGTATTGAGCCGTTTCAGGCTATGTGTTTTTGAGTAGCCTTTAGACATCGGTTATTAAATGAAACCTCTTTGATTTAATGGATTTTATCTAAATCTACAGCTTTAAGGAACACAGAAATCCCTCATAATTTATACCCTTACTTCAAAATATCCTTTCTGTGCACAAAACGAAAAGGGTGGAAAATGTAGGAAAGGCACCATACATCCATACAGGAATGCTCATTTACACCATGTTAAGAAACCCATGCTTCGGCTCAGACCACTAATATGCATACAGCAGTCATGCCACAAGACCTCGGCCTGCACTAATACTACACCAGGAATATATATTGTATGATTGCCCACGGATTAAGCAAGGCTGGGGGGTTTCTTTTGCTTGACAAACAGAGGCATCTCAGATTTGTGGTGGAGTCACAAAGGGGCCCGTGTGTCCTTCCAAAAGCCGTCAGAAAGGCCAAACAGCACTTCTGTGTTGCAGCAAGATGCAATCACTGTTGACCTCTGTGTACAGATGAACCCGTGGTGTAATCCAGCTCTCACTTCTTAAAAGGGCATAGTAAGCGATTGTGAGCTAATACACTTTGTTCAATTCACCAAACATCTCTGAGTGGTCTGCTAGCTTACCGCTCTCTGTGCATGTTGAAAAAAGAATCCATTACTTCTACACAGCCCTGGCTCTGTACAAAGGGAACAACAATATCATACCCTTCGCAATGAGTTTCCATTGTGTGGGACGGAGATTCTTAAGGAGCATTGTATGGCATTGAAAGGATGTGTTTTTGATTTGACTTTTAATTCAGCAAGTGTTCTTGAGAATGACTTACTGTCATTTGAGCATTCGTTGGACCGCCCTCAAACACAACACGCTCACACTCCCAACTCTAAAAATGACAGTGGAGGACTAAACAACGGCACACGCGATGATTTGAAAAGATGCAACACCTCAACATGCACGCTGCCATTTGTCATCACCACATACTGAGTCATTACTCTGATCTGCTAGCGTTGGTTATTGAGGGATGAGGAAAGACATGCTGTAATATGTACTAACGCATCTTGCGGAGAGAATTTAATGACTCCACTTCACTTGAGTGCTATTTTATATAATGATGATTAGCTTAAACATTTCCCTTAAACAGTTTGTGACAATAGCACATTATCTTTTTGTAGTCTAAAAACACACACACACACTCATAGATTACGCTGTGTTACTTCAGAAAAAAACGCCAACGGTCTAATCTCTCAGATCTACAGAGCTCTATTCCTTTGAAGCAGATGTGCCTGCGATATTACCCGACTGAAGCGTCAACAATAGAGGTGAAATGTCAATCATCAGCTATGGCAGCTTAGAGGGTGTTACGCTAGCAGGTCTGAAAACCCGTCCTCGGTCTCCAAAGAGAGGCTGCAGAGGTACTGCTGCTTTCAGGGCGGTGCTTGGACCGACCACTTCCTCTCTGGGGAGCGAGGCTTTTTATAGATATGAAAAGCTCTTTAGAAACCTCAGCAATTGCACACACACACACACACACACACACACACACACACACAACAGCATCGCACAGTATCACACCATGATGTGCAAAGGGAGATGGGGGCTGCTGCTGGTGATGGCTGGCTAGCAATCTCACACCGTAAACACAAGCTCAGCACAGAACAAGTAAACAAAGGAATCACATGCAGCTCAGATGGCTTACAACTGGCCCAGCAAGCTGCAGCCTACCGACGCATTCAAAACAAACACATGCTTATGAAAATGTTTCAAACGCACCAATTAAGCAATGGCCGAGACACACTCTCTCTCTCTCTCTCTCTCTCTCTCTCTCTCTCTCTCTCTCTCTCTCTCCTTCCCTCAAGGGAGAGATGGGGAGGCAGATGAAAGCGATGGGCTTGGTGTGAGAAAGACGGGATGAATACAAAGGACTTGTCAAGGGGGAGATGGAACAAAACCAAGCGAGTGAAAGGGGTGACAGTGGGATGCTGGGGACAATAAGCTTCACACCTCACTAGTTTATTTTTGTATTATTATTATCATTTTACACATCACCGTTCTTCCCTGCTCATAAAACAAAGTGAATATTTCAGTCCAGCGATATATCGAAATCAGTGACAGAGAGGATAATGAAACCCGAGATAACCTCGTGTCAGCCAAAGTGTATTTTTAGACACAGCGGACCCAAAACAAGCTCTCAGCAAATGTGACAACCACCAACTGACTCATCAATGTGTAATCCATTAAATAATATGTGCAAGGCATAGCTAGCCTCCTCTATTCATAACCATATCAGAGGAGCTTGAGCGCCGCAAACCGCATAAAACCCGCATTACAGATTTCAGGACCTCAGATGAGTGTCGTGATGTGACAGAGGAGTGTGTCCTGTCCTAACTTTGCTCTAAGACACAAACACACAACCTGGAAAAACCCCAAAGCCATGGTTTCCTCTCATCAAAGTATTGTTCCCCAGACCCCAACACCCCCAAAACCCCACCCCCACACAGGAAAACCAACCATGAGTGGAATGCAAACAGCAGGGCCATGCATTGTGTTTTAGCCTTTTATGAAATTATAATAAAGTACAGTGAACAGTTTTTAAATTATTATTATTGTTTGAATGTTGAGCCTCGTCAAAGGAAAATTTCAGATACTTTGTGACGGACAATAAAACCATCTTATATTATTATTATATTATTAATATTATCTTAGATATGCAAATAATTACACTTTCAACGATGATTATTACAGATTCATGTTCACAAACCACAATATGAAAACATCGTTTGACCATGCATTTTCTTTATTAAGAAAATACACTAACAATTACTGTAAATGTGCACTAGGCTTCATGTAGTCAAAATGTCATTGCCTGTTCACTTAATATCTTCCACCACAGCAGCGGACCAAATGATTTGTTTCCAATATAAGCAATGGTACGGTTCTTTTCAGCTCCCACACTGAACAGGGCTGAGTGGAACAGTTCCAAGCAAGCCTAATGCTCTTCAGAGACCTGGGTCCTTGTCTAAATGGTTGTTTTGCAAGTGACAGCCTAACATGTGGTTTGGAGCTCTGCACCGTGCAATCAGTCTGCCTCGAGATAGGTAAACATCTGCTTTCAACCAATCACAAAAGTGCAAAGTGTGATTATCTAGGTTTGTTTACTGCTGATATTTTTAACAAACTCTGTGACGTTATCACATAATGTTCAGTTGAGGCAACTTGACGTGTTCTGAAATTCTGTTTCGGTAGGAGAATCAAAACAAGAGATATGCCTTTCAGATTGGTTGTACTCCTACATATTCTGTAATGTATCTATGTATAGGCTGTCAACACTAAACTCTATTCCGACATTCCTATGTACCGAAGATGGTTTACAGGTCAGACAAATATAGTCCATACACACAAACCCAAGCCATTCAGACATATGCCCCTTATTAGTATGTAATAGCTGCATACTGCAGTTTGTCACCTATACATGCCAGTCGCAAGCCCTGAGGGTTTTAGTACCTTGTGATTAATCCAGAAATGAAAATCACTTAAAAACAATGATGATACATATCTGTTCACTTACCTGCAGTTTGGTGGTGGATCTAATGTGATGTCAGCCAATTCCTTCTGAATTCTGAAATAATGAATATATGTGTGAGCCTAAGCTACAGACCAATATACATAGAATAAAGAAAACCTGTATATACTGTATACATTTCATATTAGAATAATTTCTATGATCAGGCTGATTAGGAGATTTCTACTTTAACACTGTTAATTATTGTGATGGTTGTAACATTAATTGTGAAGAAAAATGCAATTTCAATGTTGGAAGACTGCTATGCTGCCATGTTTTGAAATGGATTTTGTGTTAATTATAGTGGCTTTAAAGTGATTAATCATACATTATACTGTTACTGACATTGCAGATTTGTGATTGGTAGGATACTGATAAAATGCATGATCAATTACTGCATAATAGCAATAATTATAATCCATTGCTGCAACTACATGCCTTTTAGCGCTGGTAGAGAGGAGTTTGGAAGTCTTGCTCATGGTGGCTTTGCTTTCTATTTTCTTGCAGCTGTTTATTTCCTGATAATGATGAGTTGATGATGATGATGATGATGATGATGATGATAATGATGATGATGATGAAGAAGAAGAAGAGGAAGAGCTGGCGCTGGCACGGGAATCTTCATCCGACATACCAATCCTTGTGAAGAAGAAAGCAGGGGTGCTCAGAATTACAAAGACTGAAGTCTGACCCTTTGATAATGGTAAATGTCCTTTACAATCAGTCGACAACTATATAGCCTACGTCGTATATGCTACGTAGACGCCTGTACCGGATTCGAAGTGGCCATTTGCACCTTTTGTAACCAACCATTGGTTATTGGATAAAGATTTACGGCGCTGGCGCTGGTCGTTGAAGAATTCCCCTTTTATGACACAATTAAGGCTGGACCGGCAGCTATATTTTGCACTCAATTGTTATTTTTAGTAATGTTGGGCTACGACAATTAAATAATGTATTAAATAGTTAGGCTGATGGCCCGTGACTAACAATGTGCCAATGCACGATTCAAGACAAGATTTTCTTGACTGACTTGAATAGCCGAGGCAAATGCAGAATTAATCAATAGGGCGACGTCGCATTCGACAGGGAGGTGTTGTACAGAAATGCATTCCCCGTCGGAATTGTTCTTTTTCTTACAACATGGACTGTTAACATAGTTGACATAAGGAGTTTAACAGGCCTATTTGAGATAATTACATTTTGTTTTAATGGCGTCAGCTTGTGCAATGCCTGCTTTCTCTTAATTACTGCAAGATCATCAGTTTGACTAGCTCACTGCAGATTGAGGAACATTCAATAAAATGTTCGTCTTCTAACGCTTACAACAGTGCCATTGTTTTAAATGTAAATTAATTTCTATAGACAGTCTATGTGGGAAAACAAAGGCGTCGAAAAAAAGAAAACAGTAGGCAAAGAGTCTCGGTGGGAGAGGAACAATATCGTTACACCACCCATCACTTCATATAACAATTGCAGACAAATTAAACTTTCCCTGACAAGTCGGCCACGTTCTATATCTAATAGTCAAACAATCCATGGAATGTTGATGCCAAACTTCAACATGTAAACGAATAGATTAAATAGTTCACTTTCAAATTTCCAATGTATTCTTACATCCGTCGACATAACGCTGTTGTCAGTGAAGCCAGACATAGGATGGACCGAAATCTACATTTCCTCCCAATTTGGGGTTCGAATATCCTCCACGACGCTTAAAAGACATTGCCAGCAACAAATCGCGAGAAACAAACAGAACATGTTGCTATTTGATACCTTTCTTTGTGTCTATGAGCGTCTCCGTCGCCTGGACGCGTGCCTCTCGCCTCTCGTTGAGCGGAAGTGCTGCAGCGCGGCGCGCAGGAGTATTGTTGGCCACACATATGTCAAGTTGAACATTCAATACACAATAACAACACATATGTCAAGTTGAACATTCAATACACAATAACAACACATGTCAAGTTGAACATTCAATACACATGAAACAACACATGTCAAGTTAAACATTCAATACACAATAACAACACATATGTCAAATTGAACATTCAATACACAATAAACAACACATATGTCAAGTTGAACATTCAATACACAATAACAACACATATGTCAAATTGAACATTCAATACACAATAACAACACATATGTCAAGTTGAACATTCAATACAAAATAACAACACATATGTCAAGTTGAACATTCAATACACAAAAACAACACATATGTCAAGTTGAACATTCAATACACAATAACAACACATATGTCAAGTTGAACAATCAATACACAATAACAACACATATGTCAAGTTTAACATTTAATACACAATAACAACACATACTGTATGTCAAGTTGAACATTCAATACACAATAAACAACACATATGTCAAGCTGAACATTTAATATACAATAACAACACATGTCAAGTTGAACAATCAATACACAATAACTACACATATGTCAAGTTTAACATTTAATACACAATAACAACACATACTGTATGTCAAGTTGAACATTCAATACACAATAAACAACACATATGTCAAGCTGAACATTTAATATACAATAACAACACATGTCAAGTTGAACAATCAATACACAATAACTACACATATGTCAAGTTTAACATTTAATACACAATAACAACACATACTGTATGTCAAGTTGAACATTCAATACACAATAAACAAAACATATGTCAAGCTGAACATTCTGTCAAGTTGAACATTTAATACACAATAACAACACATGTCAAGTTGAACAATCAATACACAATAACTACACATATGTCAAGTTTAACATTTAATACACAATAACAACACATACTGTATGTCAAGTTGAACATTCAATACACAATAAACAAAACATATGTCAAGCTGAACATTCTGTCAAGTTGAACATTTAATACACAATAACAACACATGTCAAGTTGAGCATTCAATACACAATAACAACACATATGTCAAGCTGAACATTCTGTCAAGTTGAACATTTAATACACAATAACAACACATGTCAAGTTGAACATTCGGAATGAGACCAGCCTTGAACCGGGGAATATCTGCCTGCCTTACTGAATATATAATATAAGAATATTGTTGTTGTTGTTTGCTGTTTTTATAGCGGAGCATGACAAAAGGTAACTTGCATGGAGCAGTGGTCTATTAGGCTAGAAAGTGCTCTATGAAACAGAATATGCCAACAGTGTAATTATACAAATACACCTTGTAATTCAATGGACATGTACTAACATTCGCAATTAGAAATGTCTTAGCAGATAGCACTTTTCAGAGAACACATGTAAGTGGCTGCAGATTATTATTCCCAGTGAAAACCTACAGACCTGTCCGTGGTATGTTGTCTGTAGCCTATGCTTTGAAACCCGCTTGCACATTTCAGCTTTAACATTCTTTTTTAGAAACCATCTAACCAGAGTGGTTTAGAAAAACACTTTCACTGAGTAAAGTCATGATGAATCATCATCATGAATGTTCCATTATATTGACTATTGTCTATACATAGACTACACAGACAGACAATGCACACAGATATAGACTGCTTAACCATGTATTATTTGGGAAGGCTATGTTATCGGATATATAATTATCTGGTTTACATTGGGCCAGTATTTTTGAAAGCGTGGTAAAGACTGGGCTGCTTGTAGAGCAAAACAAATACTGCCATGTTTGAATAGTCTATACTGTAGATAACAAAGATTGTCTCTGGGTGTAAAACTATTCAATAACAGAAATGCCTTAAAGAAAACCCAGACCACACATGCACATCGGTGTGTGTATGGCCTGACCTTTTCACAAGCTAGCTGTATTGATCGCAGGCCTCTGTATGTTATGATGCCCTATTGGGGATCAGATATGCATCAGTACACTAATTCTTTTCCACCATGACCCATGTGTTTACCCAAGAAGGGTAGCTGGGAAGACATTTCAGACACTCCCAACAGCAAAATCTCCTGCAGTGAGGGAGGAGATGGACCCCCCCCCTTGTCAAACATAATTAAGTCAGCCACTGTTGCTCCACTTTGCTGCTTCTGCAGCACATAAATGCCAGCAAAGCACCCCCCCCCCACACACACACACACACACACGACAAACAGAGGACTGTCTGAAAAAGAGTAGTCAGCATTCTAGTACTGTTTAGTGATACAATGTAATTGTGCTCTGATCCTGAAATGTAAGGATGCCATTGTGCTTGCCATTAGTAAAACACAAACACCTTAAGATTAAGATATGTATTAACATTCGCTTGTGACAATCTGTGGAGAGAGCCCATGTCCCTTTCCCTTCTTTTTTTATTGGTCATGCAGAGTTCCAAGTCCAATGAAATGGTGTTCGCGATCAGATACGATGCAACTGATTGAGGTAGATTAAGTGTTTGAACAGGCATGGACCACTACCACAATGTATACTGTATGTCTCTGCAGCGGGTAGAAATGTTGTGCTTTAGAAAGTTGACACAGCTAGCTTTCTGGTATCTGCCAATGTCCCAGATTGGCAGTGCATCTAATAAACAAAAGCAAGGTAAGGTATACTTTGCTGGTATTTAAAGGAACTATCCTTTAAATACCAGCACTTTTTCACTTTTACTTGGATGGACAAGTAAATGGACATTTATTCTGCGGTTAATATAATATTAACATAATATCAATGTTTAATTTATTCGGCTCTATAAAGGTCTTCACAGTGTGAAAACTAAAACTGGTTTTGAGGCAGAAATAAATTGTTTCATATATCACCAGATTAACATAATTTAACCAGACCTTTATTAAACATGCGCACACACACACAGGCAAAAAAGAAACAGCTGGACAATCTTTTCCACATTACAGCCAGTGTTTATTTGCGTATAATTCAATGAGTATGTAATATGTATTCACACAAGGCAAATGTACAGCAATCTACCACTATGTCAGAATCAGATTATATCTTTATATCAGATGTCATCCATGGACACATGCCATGTTAATACCTTCCGGAGACAGAAACAATAACATGGCCTCTTTCTCTTATACTGAGACGAAACAGCGTCCTTGCAAAAAAGAAAAGAAAAACATTATTCCCAACTTCACAAGAACACAAGAAGCAGGTTGAATGCCGGTTCGACCGCTAGTTGCGTTGTGTCCTTTACTAACAAGCCACAGGTGTTCACATTCCCAGCTGCTTCCACCGTTCACATTGGCCGAGCATGCGTCGGTCTGGAAAGAAATCTTGGTACTTTCCATAAGTTCTCGTCTGCCAAGTAACCGTCCACTGCGTCACTGATATTTTCGGGGGTTGGCAGCATAGCCATCCTTCATAATCAATCCATTCTTTAGCTTTGGGACAGCCGTTGGATGTTAAGTCAAACACGTCATGCAAGGACAAAAATGGACGAAAACGCACATAAAAAAATAATAAAAAAAGAGCCATGAAAATAACACTGCATGAATATGTGATCTGCCACCATGCACTAATAGAAGGATGAGCACTTAATAAAAAATAAAAAACAACAACAAAATGCACTCAGTCCGAACACTTTTTTCTTCTTTTTTTTTATGGATCACATGATCGGGAATAGTACACACACGCTTATATAAGGGCGACGAGAATGATGGCAATATTATAAACAATGCAATAACAATATCAACAACAACAACAACAACAACAGTATTAAAGCTTTTCATGACCATATCAACATTCAGTGTATTGGAAAATACAATCCCAATAGACTCTTTGTATAAAAAAGAAGCTTTCAAGTCAGCATGGAACAAACAACAGTTTTTTTTTTCCCCTCGGTGGGATGGTGGGTGTTAGGATGGGGGGGGTGTGTGGGGAAATTAAAGGTCGGGAGGGTCAAAGATGTGGGTGTGCCAGGTGTACAGATGGGAGGGCTGGGGGGGACGGGGGACGGGGGGGCAGGTGTGCGTGTCCAAATGGAGGTGAAGGGAGCGGCATGCGCATTGCGTCTATGTGGCGTAGCGCTTGGTCCACTGTTTGGCTATCCTGTCGTGTTCGGCTCTGTTGGTCAGGTACTGAGTGGCGATGCTTCCCACCAGGGGGTCCGCTGTGAAGACAGACAGACAGACGGTTACATTCGCACCTGTGTTTCCCACACGTCTATAAGTCTATAACTATTTACAACAACATTGTTGTTGAATGTGCCTTTATCAAACGCATGTTGCCGGATGTAACTTCACACTTGGTAGGTTGTGTTCAAGTGCTGGTGCTACATTAAATGAAAACCCAATGTTCATTCTCGGTAATGCACGTGTTAGAATTTATGATTCCCAATTCTCATGTATGTTTCAGATCAGTGTTTGGTACCTGAAACTATAAAACCAACCAAAAAACAAGCCTTAATTGTGTGAGATAAAGCTGTAACAGATGCACACCAATTCAAAAACTCCTCTACTCCTTTATAGATCTGCGCTGTATTCAGTGTCACATGGTTTGGGTCGTGGATTAAAATGATTTCCTCTTCTCTGAACTGAAAGGTTGAAGGTCACCACAACTCGGGAACTCGGGCTTCAAAATGATTTCCCGCTCGTAATTACGATTTGAGAGTTTTTTCACATGCAATTTCCAAGTTGGAAACTCGCATTTACAATACTTTCGATACGACGTAAAGGCAGCACAAGTCTACCTGCGCAAAGGGGGAAAAAAGTAAAACAGTCCTCTAAAACAAGGTGGCTGTCTCTGCATGCATGCGCATTCAATTTGTGACTGCATAGTGTTAACGGCAAACCACAGATCAAACAAACGAAGTGAGTCATCCCCCCGTGCCTGGACGGTAGTTTGCATGAAACGACCTGTGGCTGAGCAGAAGACCTTTATTGGCAGCAGAGTCAAATAGGGTGTTGCGGCTGTCAATCAAACACGGTCACGGCAGGCCCTGGCGGTGTGAACCGCACATTGTCATGGCAACACACCGTCATGGCGACACACAAACTATGAGACGTCATCCCCAACGCGCCAATATCGACTCCTGATGCCATGCCGCCTCAGATCAAGTTCTTCCTGTGCCCGTTTTGTCACATGACAGAGAGAGAGAGAGAGAGAGAGAGAGAGAGAGAGAGAGAGAGAGAGAGACACCCTGTCAATCCTATATAGGCGTGTTTAGGATTGGATTGACATGGCATGGAGCCCAGTGTCTACTGGCTTCACACTGTGATGGAGTTGAGGATGGACACACGCGCACGCACGAACACATACACACACACACACACACACACACACGCACACACGCGCGCGGTCTGTTCATGTGACGATACAGGCATCCAGGAAACGAGAGCAGGGTAGGAGGACATGGAGAAGGATGAGGAGAGGATTCCTCATTTAGCACCCGAGGCCGGGTTTGGAAGGGCAGAGGAGAATAGAGGGGAATAGAAACAACAACCCCCCCCCCCCCAGAGACCGAAAGCTAATCTCACTGCTCGCCCACACAGACACAGACAGACAGTTTATCAGAGGCATTAGTCCGCAGAGAGTTGGCAGGATGTCATCACACCACACCTCTCTCTGTCATAGCAGTCATACCTGACATCACCCGCAGTCATTGAGCCTCACCTGGCCTCATTTCAACCCCTCCCTCCCTCCCTCCCTGCGCTCAGATCAGCAGGTGTTGGGCAGACCGTCTTGGTAAACCCTTCACACACGCGAGGGCGTGAGGACCGGGGCCACATTACAGCGGCAGCGTTAGCTGCTCTTTCATAAGCGGCACACTGTATTCCCTTGGCTGTGCGCATTCTTCAGGTAAGAGCGGCAGAATGGAACTAATTAGCTTAAAACGTCTCCGAACGTTGTCGGCTGCACACACGACGCCACTCAGCCCACGGACATTGGAGGGAGGGGGGGGGGGTTTACGACGGCATGCTGTAAACCATCAAACGCAGTTAAAGGAAAACGTTCATAGTGCTTAAATTGACCGAGTGGACTGCCAACGAGAACCGTGCGTGTGTTCATGTGAACGCGTAAATACAGCATGTAAATACAAGGATGTACGTGTGTGTGTGTGTGTGTATATACATACATATATATATATATCTCATTATCAACAGTACAGTACTGTATCAACATACCTAAGTATGTACACACTGTATTTGCTTTTGCTTTTGTGTTTGCAATATGCATTTGCATGATACACTAACCTAACCCATGAGTGTATACATGCAAGTGTACTAAGTATATACAGTACTGTGTGTGTGTCAGAACTCACCAGGGTTACAGTCTGTATATGCATTCAGTATATACTGTGTGTGTGTGTGTGTGTGTGTCAGAACTCACCAGGGTTACAGTCGGTGAGCAGGGAGCAGATAGACAGCAGCACCTTGG
>JAODLL010003076.1:2500-11966 GCA_026546735.1 Forbesichthys agassizii
TGTACCCGAATCTTTGGTCTCCAGCGAAGTGGTGGCTCGGTATACCAACCACAAGTGCACCACAACCGCGACAGCACACGGGAGAAGAATGTACGCTAGACTACGCATGGACGGATCCCTTCATGGAGATTCCAGCCTCAGCAACTTGAACGTGTATCCAATCGCCGAGTGGCTCTCTTGAGCAGCATACGATTGTATGCCTGTGTGCAATACATTTCACTTCCTTCTGAATCCGAGCGTTGTCTCACGTCTGCCTCTTGTGTTAAATGAGTTGGCCAATGGGAATGAAGAATCGGAAGCGCTAAGGAATATGGGATATGAAGTACTGCACCAAAACACCAATCAAACGCTTCATTTAATATTTAGTAGGTCTATGAATAAAGAATTCCGTTTTTTGCGAGAGCATGGAAAGTGTTTTTGGATTACTAGAACTGAGCAAATTATGAAATAAGTGGAAAGTGGCCTAATGCCTAGAACTATTATATAACCAAACCGTACATACTCAGCATGTAGCTGTGTCTGTGTAATGTTCTGCAAAATGTGAAAATTGTATGTATGATGTAGGCTACATTTCTTCAAATCTAGGCATCTTGCCTACTTAACATTAGATACGATTATATCTACTTTAACGAGTACAATTAGGCTATGTCGCAATTGCAATGATTACATTTCTCATTAAATTAATAACTTAAGTCCCAGAAAAAATATCACAACACAAAAAATGTTCAGTATCGAACGTGCCAAATATTTTTAATGTAATACTTTTATTCAATAATTTAAATTTTGAATAATAAATGTTAGGTCACATGCTCATATATTTTAAGTAGGATTACAAAGAACATATTGCTAATATGTGAGCATTACCAAGGACAATCCTAACCTAAAGTTGTAAACTTAAGTGTTCCAAATTAAGACAGCCTCTTACCTGTGCCTGCTTGTGACTTGGGCCATTATATATTATTTTGGTTGTTTATGTTATTTTGTGTGCATGTCGGCAGCTGGGCCTGAGTACTATCAATTACAGATGTAGCCTATAACATTAGGAGACACAAGACTTCATGCTAGGTCAACAACAAACTCAGCTCTATGGGAAGAGGCTAGACATTGGGTCACTGTCCTGGAGTGAATGCTGGTCTCTCCTGTGGATCACAAGAGCAACGTAACGTTTGATTTAGTACTATAAAGCTGTGCTATGGGAACAGTTGTTCCCATATACATACAAATAGTATTAATCCTTTAATACTCAATGGTTTGGCTGCTAGAAGATCATTATATCTGGTTTGATCACTGGAGTGGGAATGTTGCATGCCGTGTTTAGAAAAATAACATGATGCAGTAATATTCAAATTGCAACATACAGTAACATGCGAACAAAAGACTTTGGACTCTAAAGGCCCAAATAAGAAAAAAGAGGCTGAACTGTTGTCAAAGAGACCATATAGGCAAGTGTCCTGAGGAAAAGTCAAGAGTTAAATCAACGTTTTAAACGCTGTCTGAAGAAGAAAATTGGCCAGTGGAAGAAAAGATGGGACCAGGCATCCTGATCGAACACAAGAAAAATAACGGCAAGGGGTGCCTATGATTTGGGGAAGGCACATGTTATTGATATACAAGTCATTTCTCAGAAGGCACCAAACAAGTCACCTCTTAAGGTTAAGAGATCGACAGCAATTTCAGTGCAGAATACATAAGTAACTGAATACCTAATTAACTCAATTATATTTATGGTCCAAATGCTGTAAATATATGATTTGATTGTTTCAATATATTAGGATAACATACACTGAACATATTTGAGAGAAAAAAAAGTGACTAGTTTAATAAATTGACCCATAATGGACTGCGGCATCGCTAGCACGCTAGCTGACCACTAGAGGTCTCTAATGCACACAACATATCAAAATACTGTGTCCTTTATACCTGCATTGAAATCATTTACTTAGAAAGCCTTGGCTTAAAGAGACATAACACCATGACTTAGAATACACCAAAAAGCAGACACAGAGCACATTTGGGTTGCCATTTCCTTTAATGCTTTTGATTGATCAAAAGATTTACAAAGCCTGCTATTTAAATGCTTTCCCCCCCAAGGACGAAATATCATTGATTAATACAGATGCACTTCTACATATCCGGAACCCAATGAAAATGATGTGCAGAATAGCACCCATAATTTCACAAAGAGGCAAGTTCATATCATATTAGTTTCTCATCATTTCTGTTATTGATAGAAATCCATGCAATTTTCATTTCTAGCATGAACGTCATGTTTCCTGTTTGAGATTTGGCACCATCCTTGAGATGAGGTCAGCAAGAGCACCCTGAGGTTAGTCTCAGGTTTTTAAGACAGACAATTAATATAACAATTATTGTCCTGAAATCAGGTTGCGCAAAGTCCAATATCTTGTCTTAGTGACAATCTGGTAAAGGAGTTTTATTTTAATGCAATGTTTATTCAAGTACCAGGAGGATTATTTTCTAATTTTAAAGAAATTAAAATGTTGATGACAGAGGAAACCTGAACCATCAAAGGGATCATAACATGTAAACCGACCCTTATCATTGTTTTTAAAAAATATTCAGATAGCATCAATAATTGCATGATTTATAAACATTTTTTCTAAGTATCTTACAAGCTTAAGTATAGCACTAGACGACATGTAGCTGTCAGTGCTGTGCAATGGATAATCAATAATACTACCAATAATAACAATATTAATAATTATGATCACAATTCATTGTAAAAATTAGCAAATGCTATTTAACTACCATATAAGGAAAAAATTGACAGTGTGCTTTTCTTTAGAATAAAAAAAAAAGCCTGCAAGAGGACAGTGTATAGAATACACATCTCTCACAGATATTGGCACTGTAACATACTGTACACTCTAAAAGACCAACAGTTCCTTGAAAGGGCGCAGAGAAACATGCAGACCTCTGGTTTGGCATTATGGTCAAAGGCCTTGCCATTCACTCTTGGACAGGCAAAAAGAATCAGGCTCAGGAAACAAGATGTTAAGAAAACAAAACAGCACGATGTAAACAGGTATCAAAAACAGTTGAAATAATAATTAATTTCAGTCGAAGGTTGTAGAATGAACTGTACTGTATCTAATTTTAAGAAAAGAAAATATATTAGCAGTGAATTTGACTTGATGCCTCATAAACCTTATTACAGCTTGCTATTTAAACATTATCTGCGTATTTAAGTCAATCTACATTTATATAATTATCACCAGTGCTTGAGTACAGTCATGTTTCCAAACATTAAAAATCAATGAGACTGTTTTTAAAAGTATTATTTCTGTTCTATCATTTTATTTAGCATGCTGTATGTGTACACTTTGTCAAAGAGAAATTCAAGTTTCCAATTTTTCTCTAGCGTTGTAATCTATGTAATAGTCTGAAAAGTGCTTCTTAAATACTAAATGAAAACATTCAAATAAAATTAATAAAAATGATTAAAATGTATAAAATTATTACAATCAAGATTAATATAATATTGATTTTAATAAAAGGGCAGGGGCATAAAACTTTGAAAAGACTGGGCAAATATCTGTTTCCTGAGGCTTGTCAGATATAGCACAATAAAATAAACAAATCTCTCATCTCATTAAGCAGTGAGCAAGGCTGTTCTCTAATAACAAAGCAATAACAAACCTATATAACAAGACACGATATGCTCACTGGGTTGCCAGTTTGGTAGCTGACTCCCCAAAAACCTTCCGCCACCAGGACAGAGCTGACCAACAACACAGTGTTCACCTGGGAAAACTCATCTCAATGCCTACGGCCAGTAGCTTCAAGTGTGGTGAAGACAGAGGAGCCAGACAACACCCTGCCTGAACATCTCTACCAGCGGCTCATCAGAGGATGGTGCAGAAGAACTTCTTCTCTCGAAACGGGTTCTCTGACGCAGGGACGGGCACGATGAGCGGGTCCTCGCGTATGTGGGCATCACAGTAGGCCATCAGGTCTGCGGCTGCCTTTGACACCTGCAGTAGCAGCGAGACAAGGCAGAACATGTAGAGGCTTATCACTAAAGGTGCAATACACAATAGGACGGCCCATGTGGTTGACACCGCCGTTTCGACTTAAGGTTTGAAGCTCACGCGCCTGAGTTCTGATTGGCTGGTGCAGCTCACCACTCCCTCCTTTACATCACGATAGGCTCGGTGTATTTATACCTCCCCTAGCCACCTAGCTTTCATATTTGTGGTTTCTGGTGCCCCAGTAGACCTATAGGTCATTGTTTAAACAGCTAAGGTAAGTGATCCATGTGCAAACCAAACAGCACATGCATGTATGTGTCAGTAGTGCTGTAGTTGTTCCATTTAAAGGCAGGGTCAGTCGTTCTTGCCAACTTTTAGCTCAAATCATAACAGTATCGCTCCACGGTCAATATGCATTGTGAAGCAAAGGCTTTGTTGATACAAGCGGTGTTCGCCACTTTGTTTATGTTACTATATACAGAGCCAGGCTGTGTAGAAATATCAGATTTTTTTTTTCAACAGGCACAGAGAACAATAATATAGCGAAATGCCAGGAGGTATTTGGTGAATTTACTAAATGTGTTTTAGCAATTAGTTTGCTAGCACACAGTAGCTAACTGTACCTTTAATTACACAAAACACTAATGCTTTTCAATAGAAATATCATAGTATATGCATAATTGTGATCCTGTATGCTACTGACTGGGAAGCGTCAGGAGGTGATGAGCAGCTGTGTCATGGAAAAGAAAAGCGCTTGGGGATATGTGTAGAGACCACTGCCATCTGATGTCCTGCTTGCTGTGTCCTGGGAAACTACTGCACTCACGAGGGAATACCTCACCCATCATGCTAGCAGCCTAGGGTCTGCGGTGTCCTGGGCAACTACTGCTCTCACGAGGGAATACCTCACCCATCATGCTAGCAGCCTAGGGTCTGCGGTGTCCTGGGCAACTACTGCTCTCACGAGGGAATACCTCACCCATCATGCTAGCAGCCTAGGGTCTTAGGCCTACTTCTAATAAGTCACCCATCATGCTAGCAGCCTAGGGTCTGCGGTGTTCTAAGCAACTACTGCTCTCACGAGGGAATACCTCACCCATCATGCTAGCAGCCTAGGGTCTTAGGCCTACTTCTAATATAGCATGCCAAACACTTTTAATGCAACAGTGGCACAAACCTTTTCTAGCATCTCCTCGCCAAATCTAACGTGACATTTGATTACCATATCAGTGTAGTTTCAGCGCAGGAATATGCAGCAACACAGTAAATTAAAATGTAAAGAATATTAATATCACACACCAAATCTATCATGTGGCTAAAATTGTGGAATCAGATTACAGGTATTTATAAAAAAACAAAACAATAGATGTATACTTTACTTTCAAATTTAAAAGGGAAGTTTGTATAAGAACAAAGCATAAAACTATCACCTGTTCTCTTAATCTTTCATTAACGCCAATCAATAATTAAAATTAAGTCCTACTTTAATCTGATCTCCTGAGCATCATAAAGAGTCACATACTGTAAATAGAAAGATTTGGCACCACCAACGCACTACATGGCTTTAATTGGCATTTCAATCTAAAAGTAATGGAAAGTAGTCAGATCATGGTACTATATTTTAGGTCATCTAAAAATTGCATTACTGATTATACTTTTCTGTAACTAATAACTGTAACAAACTACATTTAAAAAGTAACCTACCCGACCCAGGGTAGGCTATGGGAATGTATACATGGGTGGTGGGTGAGTCTTGTACACATGCATTTTGTCCAATCATGTGCTTATGACATTTGATATATAATACACACAACAAGGCATAGTAGATAAATAAATACAATCAAATGTAGGTTATTTGGTTAGTTATGGCATGTTGCAATATCAACTCCAACAACAGAAAGTCTTGTTTGGACATATACATTATATTAGTGACTTTCTTTTCAGTTTCACATGATGCAATATGTGACCAACATATATTAGTTTTAAGATATCTATTCTTCATCCCTTGAAGTAGTGCACAGGCTATGTAGACCATTACAAACAGAATAAACTAAAAGATATAGAGGATTACAGAATACTATATGATGAACCAGCTTTGCTGGTAGACTAAAGGCCAAATTAAGTCAATATTAAATGTGCACAGTGTGCATGGCACCAGTAATATGAACTAAACCTTGCACAATGAAAACAGCTAGTGATTCTTCCAATCAAAGTAAAGACACTGATTAGATTATCATGTGACGATAAATGTAGACAGTGGTTCTTACGAGAATGAGAGTCCCGGAGGAGACAAGTGGCAGTGCATGGTGTGTCATTAGGCTCAGATTGGCTGTAATTACACTGTGGCCCCATGGGAAGGGAGACTCCTTCTAATTAGTGCAGATCTCATACCTATGGGTGACTGGCCAGTGCTTGAGAATATGGTGATCCTTACCAAATGCAGATACCTCTCATAAAAGTTGCTCCATTAAATTCAAAGGATCGGCGGCAAGACAACATTTTCTCCCTTCCTATTCCTTTTCACTTATCTGTCGCAATGATTCATCCTTTTTGTGGCCCCAAGGTCACTGGAAGATTGAGAATGTGATGCATTCTTTTGAGGTAGGCCTTCTCATATGCTGTATTTATAAAGCTTACTATCAATTATCAATCAATTAGGGTTGCTGATCGATAATGGATTATTAAGAATTGTGCCATTATAAAGTAAATGCATGAAACAATAGCAATACACTACACTATGTGTTGTTAGCATTTATTTGATTTATTTCTAGATTTTAATTGTTAGCCCACAGCTGTCTTATTCCAATAAAATGCCTGGTGAGCAAATGAGACAAAGATTGCTTGCCTTTTAAATAATGCAGTATATAAAGCATTAGAGCAAAACACAGCATCATATTTGTATTCAAGAATACTATTGTAAAGAGAAATTAGAGACCACCATACAAATGGTTTCCCTGCCAATTACAATACACCTTGTTCACATACCAGGAAGTGCTACCAAATACAGATGCATGTCGCCATTACATGCTTGTCGTAAGCTTCTATTTACGAGTTTGGAACTTGAAATTCCGACTTATCATGCATACTGTACAAGTCCGTGGCTGGAGATCTATCATGCAGGCCAAGTAGGAAGCAGTTTTAAAATAAATTGACGACCTATCAGAAAGATTGTTATTGCTGATGTTTTCTGAAAAAGAGCACTAACGTTAGGGGACTATTTATAGCCAGTGCCCCTGCGGCAAATTACGTTCAGAAACCACGTTCACTTAAATCTAACTTTTTAGAATGAAAGCTTGTTGAAGCATTGTCATACACATTTTAATGTAGGCCTACACGCTAGCCTCCATGTTTGTAGTACAATCCCACATATCAGCAACTCGAGTATCATAGGATAATCAGAGTTTCACACTAGTATGACTGTTTGACCGTTTATGTGCTCGGAAGTCGTGAAATGTCAAATAGCATGTAAAATATTCCTGTACCTAACCCTAGCCCTTAACTGTTGAGTTCCCTGTCCTCACAGATGTTGTGAGGTAATGTGGCTGATTAGACTTAAGTGCTAGACTCAGAGGTCCTGTGAGTATTTAAAAGATGTCTGAATTAAGATTTTTTTTCCCTTTCTGTTTACAGGCTAGACAGGAATAAAGTGTACCCCTCTTCTGTAACACGTCCAGTGTGAAAAAAGTATTTTCAACATACCTACCCTAAAGTATATGCTTTTTACTGTACTTTCTCCCATGGTATTTGCAAGTTTTCAAATACGTTGTTATGTGAACCTTGGAACCCTAAATAAAAAAGAAACCATTTAGCAGTAAAAATTGACTCCAAATCTCAAAGCTTCTGATTTGCAGCATTATCCCCCATTCAACAATTGTGCTAATCGTTTTCTTACATCTACTTGTTTCCAGCAGAGATAAGGTTTCTTGCGAGTGTGTGCTGTAAACCGCTCATGTTGTATGGCATAATGCTGAGTGAACAGCTTCAGGGCTCTGGGGCAGTCACTCCCTAAGCACGAGTACAGTAACATAGTGAACAAGGCCTTTAGAGCAGTAGTCATTCATGAAAACTGTCACTTTCTTCATTCAGTTATTTCACATAGGCGTATTGTGCGGGGAAACACTTTTCAGTTGTGACAATGACTTGTGAATTGGCCTATATGTAATGTTAACTGGAGCTAATATTGACATTATCAAGAACACAATCATCGAGAGTGAAACAATCACCAACCACTTTTTGTCATAAAAGCATGGCTGTTGATCTAATTGATCAGCATATGCACATTTACAGGCATTTGCTGAGCATTCATGCTTTCTTTACCATCACACATTCACATTCAGTGCACCACTGCACCGGAGTATTAATGCCTTGCTCAGTGGTGTATCAACAACAACCATTTAGTCCATTCTAATCAAGGCTCTAACATATACAAAAAGCTGTAACAGTGAACAAAATAATAATAGTGAACAAAAGGCAGAGTAAAATGTTTCTAAAAGTTCCAGAAAAAGCGCTACAACCTACAATATCTCACACACGCATCACCTCTGTGTTCAAGGCAGCTTGCAATGCAGTTCTTACATTGTTCAGGGATATCTGCAACTATGCAATTATGATGATACTACAATGACCTGCAGCCATGCCCGGCAGTTGAGACTATGACTGTCTGTACAAGGGCAAACTATATTCTCAACCTGGTCGTTTTATTATCAAAGATATATTTGAACATCATTGAGCAAGCAATGGACAGCTGCCTGCTGATGTAAATGTTACCAACTGATATGGCCACTATCAAGACATGGTTAAATATAGCTCACAGTGTACTTAGATACCAAAAAAGGTACATTTACTTAAAGCACACACAGTAAAGCAGACCTACTGTAGGCTAATACAGTATAATAGAAAAGGCAGGTAGACCTGCTCCACAAGCTGATCCCTTGATACCAGTGCATAGCCTAACTGGGTTACCTGTGCCTTTGTTGGCCCGGATGTACAAAATGTCAAGACGAGCTTGGCTGATGTTCGCCTGTGACAGACGCTTGGTGAAAGCCAAAGTGCAAAACACGACTGCTAAGTCGTCCAGGGTGGCACGGTACTTTACAAGTGGCACGTGGCTGTCACACGGTTTGGCTGCAGTAATGCCAAATGACTCATTGATTTTTGACTGTGCAACAGTACTAATCAGTCAGACAGAGCCAAGCATGTTTAAAGATGACTTTACACACACACACACACACACACACACACACAGTATAAACAGACAAATAAGTAAATAAATGCTAGCTTTGTTAAGATGCAACCTGATGAATAGAACTCTAATGCACACTGAGAACATCATAGTTGTATTCATGAAGTTGCTTTATAATGTATTGTTCATTGAATGGTAGGCTATGGCAAAAATAATTAGTTTAATATAAATATTTAATATATATATATATATAAATATTTAATATATATATATATATATATATATAAATATT
>JAODLL010003077.1:0-11965 GCA_026546735.1 Forbesichthys agassizii
TCATTTCTTCATTGTTGTCACATGAAAAGATATGCTCACATATTTGCAAATATGTGAGGGGTGTACTCACTTTTGTGCGATACTGTGTATATATATGTCTCTGGTGTGTCAATACAATATCCATGATATCCACCAAGCAATGAAAACTGTCTGAAACTGACCATTTATTTTGTCAGGCCGCTGTCTCTTGTGCCATTGCTGTAAGGCTCCAAACTGTTGGTTGTGCTTGTTTGCATTGTGGAACTCTTAGCTATAAAGCTACAGTATTCTTCTCTTTAGTAATCCATATTATTGAAGTTAACATGTGTAATTTAAACATTAATATTAGCAGCAAACAACTACTGTTTTCTATGTAAGGATATAGTGGAATAATCAACATAATTTTTCTTTGTTTACATAGGCTGATCTTACACTGTTAGCATAGCATAGGGAATGAGTGGCACACGGATAGTGTTTTGCTGTGAAGTTGGTGCGCTTACTGTGACATCTAGTGGCAGGTATATTAAAAAAAAGTTAATTCTTAAACCGTTAACACCCCTATGTTATCAAGTTATGATAACATTGTTGAAATGTGTGTATTTTACAGAGTGGCTCCAATAATGGCACTGCACTTTGTGGAAGGGCTTCCTGACAATGATGTCAGCAGGTACGCCTTCAACTTCCAGGGAAACCACTACGCCGTCACATCGGTCATTCAGTACGATCAACGGATCAAGCACTTTGTATGCTGGATCCGTATGTCTGACGGTGGGTATGCCAACCAAACTGATGATGTTCTTCACACTCGCTGCTAAAGGATAAGCAAAAGTGTTGAGTCTCTAGTAATTAGGATCACGTAAAGTATTTGCCTCAAGTCTCAGTTTAAGTTTTAATACAAATAGAAATACATTAACTCTGTAACCGAATGTCATATTAAGGACAGTTTAATCTGCTTTTACCACTGATAATTTGGTATGACATTTCAATTAAAGAACTTAATAAATTACATACATATTAGAATAGGCTATTGTAAGTAATCATAAATTATATTAAACGAGAGTACTGTAAATTAAAGATTAATACTTCAGAGTACATTCTGTGACAGTGCAGTATATTCCTTTAAACAAACAGAAAGCACATTGTTTTTATTTGTCTTTTCCATTGAAACATTATACTACTCTGCTGCAGCCCTCAACAGCTGGTTTGTTTGTTGGTATTGACAACTATACTGTATATTTCCTATCAATGCAAGGACAGGAAAGTCATGTTTACACACTCCAAGGATTAGTCCGTATTGTAGTTTCTCTCTTATACTTGATTACTGGGGGGCGGATTACAGAGCGGTTAGGTTTCCCTAATAACATTGCGTTGCAGTTCTATGGCTTCCGGATCAGTTGCACTTTATCTGATATTGGCTGGATAGTTAAAGCTTGTCAGTAAGAGTAAATCATTGTATGTTTAGGTATTTGTGATTTTTTTTTTTTTGTGTTTACATCCAGAAAAATGGTAAATGACACTAGCAATGTCCTTTTTGTAATGGAAATGTAAGACATTTACTGTTAACACAATACAAATCTTGGTTAAAATCTTCACTAAAATGTTATTAGTTTCATCATTTTGTCATGGATCATATTTTAAATGGCTTCCTTTTTTTATCCTCGTAATAATGGTAGGCTCATTCTACTGTATCTCTATGTACTATAATATGTCATTTTAAGATCACGTTTAACATTTTAGCCTCACTTAAGAACAGACAGAAGAGACAGAACAGCTGCACATATTGGGGAAACAGAGTTGAGCGAATGTTTCCCAGCTTCTCCTTCATTCCGGTGTCTTGGCCAGCCTGAAGCGTCCACGCTGCTCATGCGTCATGTCTTACATTCTGTGGCATCCTGTCTCTCCCTTACAGGGGCATGGCAGGAATTTGATGACTTGAAGCACCCTGCCACCCACGCCGAGCTGCCTGTTCCATCCAAGGACATCCACATCGTCTTCTGGGAAGCGGGCGAAGAGGCCCGCGGCAGTTGTTCTCCTCCACCGCCGGGCCACGCTGTGGCGGCCCCGTCGCCGGACCAGTCTTTCATGATTCCCCACGACGACACAGACATCGTGGGCGCCCTGTCCGTGTCGGCGGAGGCACACTACCCCGCGGACGCCTCCATAGGCTCCACCACGTTGCTGGACACGTTCGAGGGCCTCACCCACTCCCAGATCGTCACTCTGACGCTGGTGGAGGTGAAGGTGGACCCTGAGGGCAGGCCGCTGGAAAACGGCCCCACCGGTGTCCCCATCCGCTGCCCCGCCCCAGACACCTCTACCGCCACGCCCCCCGGCCACACCCCCGGGACCTCCGACGTGTCTGACGCTGACACGGCAGATGGTTCATCCAGCGATCCCACGTATGCGCCTGTTTCCAGGGGAACACGAGCTCGGTGCAAAGCCAAAGGCGCTACCAGGAACAAGCGTGCAAGGTCTGTTGCGGCCAAAGCGACCACGCGCAGCTCGCACAGTGCGTCCGCACGACTCTGTAACCGTAGCACCGCGACCCCCCCCTCGCCGAGCATGCAGTCGGCTGTAGAAGCCCAACGGGAAGCATCAGCCGCGTCTCCCGCCAAGACCTCGCCCCCATCCGTTCCCCCAGGCAACCCTGAACTCCCGCAGCCACTGAACTACAGCGCCCGCTGGTCCTACCTAATCAGCAGGAACCCCCTGTACCAAATGCATTCCACCCTGGCTAAAGCCCCCCCTTCCCAGGCTCTCTCAGCACAGGCCACGCCCTCTCCCAGCCACTCCACCCCTAAGCCAGTGAGAAGGCCCGACCCTGTTTCTGCGGGCCCCAAACCCCAGCTCAGGTGCGAGGACGGTGAAGCCTTGCCGGCAAAGCCGGCGGAAATGTACGGTGCGTTCAGCGTCAAGAACGGCCAAATGTGGACAACGATGGCGGCAGCCCAACGGCTTCCCCAAATGACGGTGCCCGCAGACCTCCCAGTGTCTCCGCCCGTTCTCTCTGGCTGCCAGCCGCCGCCGCTCCCTCCCCCACCGGAGACGCCGCTCCCCGCAGTTCCCTCCGCTAAGGGGCAGGGCGGCCAGTCGCGCAAGGTGCCCAGCGACCTGGGGCAGACGGAGGCACTGCGGCACAAACTGCTGAAGAAGCTGCAAGCCAAGAAGAAGAGGCTTGAGAAGCTGAACATGCTGCTGGGCTCCCAGGGAGGAGCCAGAGCGGACGCCACCCAGAAGCCCGACAGCACCGCTCTGAATTCCCCCCAGACGGTCTCCTCCAGCGGCCTAGACGCCTCCTCGTACGACGAGTTCTTCGCCGATCTGCTCTCCCCGGCGACGCCGGTCAGCCGGCTTTCCCCAGACAGCACGGGGTTCCTGGAGATGATTGCCTACGGGCAGGACGCAGGCGACCCCTCGGGCATGCTGGCCTCCGGGGGGTCGTTGCAGCTTGACGTCCCTGCCAACGGAGATTTTTCGACCAATGGCGTCAACGTCCTGGAAGAGTTCATTTCTGGGGTGGCCGCACAGCAACAGACTGAAGATCTCAGCCTGTTTTTTTAGCTTGCAGCGGGGGAGGGTGATATGCGGGGACTGGTTGGTCGCTTTTGAATACATTCTGCAATGTTTCCCTGCAGTGTTTAAAAAGTCTACTGGCACTTAACTAAAAACATGCAGAAATTATGTATTTGTTATTAGGTTCGCCATTTATGATAATGACATTACATATGCACTTTTTCATATGCCCTTCGTGTTCTTACTGGAAGGGATGTTTTTTTTAAAGAAATTACTTGAATTGTCTGAGTTGATGTGAATAAATTGTTTAATGTACTTCTGTGTGAATGCTTGAGATGTTCAAGGAAAACAGGTTTTTAGGGTTTTTTCATTGTATATCTAAGTTATCTGAATAAATGCCTGTGATACAACTGAAAGATTTAGGCTTTAGAATGTATTCATGTTACAGCTGGGGTAACTTGCATGCACTATGCAAAGGCTTTTGGTAGTTGTTAGACCCTACTGTCAACTTGTCAGTGGGCAATACCACACTGGATTTGTGTATTTCTCTGAAAGATAGTGAGGTTGCTTTAAGTAGGCTACCACTTTTCAAAGAATGTGGTTCCTTGAGTCTCATTGTAATTGTCAAGAGTAAGCCCTTCACTATTTATTACAATTGCTATTCATATGAGCAATATTTGCCTAGGTTTAAAATGCTGTATATAGCTGTCAGTTATTAAACTAGATTACGGTTGTTTATCTCTTGACGTACAATGTCATTGTAAAAATAACTTGTTCCCATACCGGGAGTCGAACCCGGGCCGCCTGGGTGAAAACCAGGAATCCTAACCGCTAGACCATATGGGAGGCATAACTTTACTTAATAACAAAACATATTTATATTATATAGGTATTATGGTGGATTAGGTTACTCATTTCCACTCCTAGAAACCTAAACCACGCCTTATCCATTACGGAGTTGTTTTTATAAAATATATCTCGTCATATGATGTAAATTTGCTTCACTTCGGCCTCCTGCCACCGATGTAATGTGAAATCGCGTGTCACCTACAGTATATACAATCTACGGCAGCCGTCAAAATAGACACAGGATCGACTCATATGCAAAGCAGAGCGGAGAGCCGCTTCTACGTTTCCAAACAGCGTCGCGTCGCGGCGTGGAATCACATTGACTAGTGGCCGCTATCGGAGTCTGAAGGCGCCGCAGACGCACCCGACGGAACCCAATCATCACTGTACTTTTATTAGGCGTAGCCTACTATTCTTAAAGTGTAATGTTTAGCAAATGTTGGGTGTTTTATATGCTATGCTACAGCTGGGCTTGATCTGTTTTATTCAATTACGCTGACACACTTGGCTATAGCTTATGCTACTTAATAATTAAAACAAATAGGCTATCAGGCAATTATGTTGTAATGGGCTCGTAACGCATCATAATACAAACATACAAAAAAAGGGGAAACCCAAAGTGTTTAAGTGTTTATGTGGGCGTGAAATCTGAAAGGTTTAGGTGATGGCGTCAAAAAAGGGAACATAGGTTCCTCCATATAACTCACGTTGCTACAGACGTGACTTTATCATTTTTCGCAATCATAGACCATTTGTTTTCCACAGCTCACGATGGATGCAGCAATAGTTGAACATATTTACCTTCTCGTCATTGTAACAGTCATCAGCGTTCTTCAGAATGGTGAGAATTACTAATATATTGTTTAAAATGACCAGAGGTTGTAGGCTACACAGCACGCACATCTGCAGATTTTGTATGATGTGCTTTTTCAGTTAACAATTAGTACTAGTTGTATGTCAGCATGCACCTGCAGATTTTGTTTTGATTTTATTGTTTGTTGTTTTTAAGTTTTCTTTGCCCAGAAGGTAGAGAGGGAAGGGATTGGGAAGTCATCCAATACGCACGAACCAGCCTATGAACGCGTTGTCTGTGCCAAGTAAGTTATATCTGTTCTTCAACTACAATTAACTATTAAACTAACCTGAACATGGAATTGGCCTATACTGTATGATACATGGTAGGCAACTAGTGAAACAATTGATGTCTGTTAATTAACTGTGACCTTTGATGAGCATGATGTTCAATGCATAATGTTCCATTTTTCTATTATACTCCACCCTTGTATTTCGCAGAAAGTGCAGATAGCCAACACAAGTATAGGGCAAACTGCCTATAGGCTATCATGACGGCTAGGCTGCTTGATGGTTAGCCTATTGTGATGTGTAGGTCAAACTCAGTTCATTCATAGCAGTTGCTATAAAAAAATAAGAATTGTAAGTCGAAAATTGCCTTACAATTCGTCATTGTGAAAAGATGTCTACATGCGCCAGGCATAAAAGAGGAAGTAATAGTCTACTTCCCTGCTTTTAATTATACAATAAATTCATGCAAATGATATGCAAATTCTGATTCAAATTTTACAAAAACTTTTTAAATAGTCTTTTTTTATTTGAATTTTAAAATATTCAACAGTTTAATGTATCATTTTTACAATACAGCGCAATAGCTGTGGACCAAGGTTTTTGCAAGTCGTTGCCTCATAGGTATTTGTAATTGCTGAGGGCGTTATCGGCTTTCTTTACCAATGTAATAACTATGTTGTCTGTGACTCATTGTAGTCGGAACTGCATGGACTCTTATCCCACCTTCCTGGCAGTAATGTGGTGTGGCGGCTTATGCCTCAAGCAAGGTAATCATTAGTCGAATTGCATGCAGAGCCACAGCATGTACAAGAAATATGTTTATTTAGTCATGTATTTATTGTCAAGGTATTTAAGTAATTTATTAAATTTTACTCACTTACATTTATTATTTAAGTGAGTAATGACCATCAGATAATGTACTCACCGAATGTTTATTTCTGTGCCATCACCCAAACGCACAGTATATTAGTGTATACCTGTAGATTGACCAAGTAGACAACACAAACAATTGAACTACTCTTACAGTAAGAGCAGATGTGTGTCTCTAAACAAGCACATGTGATGCCACAGGATAATCTTTGCCTCTTGTCATCTGCTTAAAGCCCCTGCTGCTTTTGCTGGGGTCATATATCTTGGGGTGCGGCAGAAGTACTTTGTGGGCTACATGGGGCAGACTTCTCAGAGGTAAATACAACAATGCAGGGTGTTGATATGCATGAGAGTGGCCCCTGGCTTTACATGTTGTGATTCATGTGCAGCACCCTAGGCTACCTG
Source organism: Forbesichthys agassizii (assembly GCA_026546735.1). NCBI lineage: Eukaryota > Metazoa > Chordata > Actinopteri > Percopsiformes > Amblyopsidae > Forbesichthys > Forbesichthys agassizii. The sequence continues at coordinate 6,700 of JAODLL010003077.1, forward strand.
TTTGGAAAACGCATCCTCTTCTTCCTGACCCTGATGTGCATTGTGGGTATCTTCAACTACCTTCTGGCACTTTACTTTAGCAACGAATATAATGAATATGTGGAGACCATCACCAACGCAGCCTCAGCTCTTCTCCTCATTCCATAGGCCTGTGTCTCTTATCATCAGATATTGGGAAATTGTTTAGACTGGATCTTCATTGCATAAAAATGAATTTAACCAAAGTAAAATGTGTGTGATATTACCTTTATTCTACAAGTATTTTTGTTTACAATCCTTAACCATGTGTAAGTAAAATGTAATTGTCACAAAACAAAATTTGATGGATATCAATTTAGACATTCATAAAAAAATTTAATAAGAAAAGAAGTACATAAATGTACACACACTCCTTTGCGGCATTTTGTTAAAGCTTTTAGTGTCTAAACATAATGAGTAACTTTATACAAATAGAAAAATATATTGCCTATCATTAAATCATTCCAATTTAGTACAACTCTTGCAACATAATGTTATATTTGTAATGAGGCCATGTTCTTAACATGTTGACAATATCATCTTAGGTGCATATCGGACAAAGACAAAACTCCAAATGCATCATCTCCTTTCGTTATGTAGGCCAATAACCAGAATATTCCATGAGTGCACGAGTACATACAGTAGTAACGTACAGTCTAGATTTAAGAGGCTCTTGCAACAGTTCATGTTCAAAGAATCCTATTACAAGAGTGAACCAGCTGCTGTTTTATACTGTAGTGTCCATCTGAAGGAACGCCCTTTCAGAACTGGCAGGATGCTGATAACATTCTTTAAAGCCAGTGGTCTGTTAATCTATCTTATTCCTGCAGAAAGCTTTTAATAAAAAACGAACAAAATAAAGATGTTCTTGTGTTTTTGTCTTGCTCTCCATACCAGTGACTCATGTCAGCTTCAACTGGAATGAGAAACAAGCAAAAGAGAAGTCAGATTGACAAATACTGTTGACATTACAATCAGTGTCCAGAGAGGTTTTACCTTAAACATTCGTTTGCTGAAGCCAAACCAGTGTGGAAAGTCAAAAAGAGCATCAGAATAGTATTTCAGGGTGAAGCAAGTGTTTCTCCATACAGGTATGATGTCAGTAGGTATAGCAGTTCTTTCTGACCATTTCTGCAATTCCTCATTTATGTCAATCTGAAAAGTAGTACAGGTCCAATTAACCACTAACAAGGGTAGATCACACTGTGCAATAACATGCATTCCCCATCCAGATATAACAGAAAATCTCATTTGTTTTTTATATACACTGACATGAGAGAGAGAGAGAGAGAGAGAGAGAGAGAGAGAGAGAGAGAGAGAGAGAGAGAGAGAGAGAGAGAGAGAGAGATACACCCTCCCCAAGGTCAATCAAGGGCAGGGTAAATCAAGTGATTGATACAAGCTAATCTACTGTACAAGCACAAAGTGTCATGGCTTGGGTTTTCGTGGCTGCTTCTAGAGTGGCTCAGTAATACTTATTGTTGTTGTAACTCATGACAGTAGCAGCAGGATGAATTCAGACATGTGCATACAATCTATATTGAATGTCATGCAGCAAGACATTGCCACAAAAGAAAACACGTTGCAAACAATACAAGGACCTAATCATTGAAAACAAGTCAAATTATTTAGACTGGCCCAGTCAATCACCTGACCTTAGCCCAATTTGTGATGCATTTCACCTCCCAAAAAGGAGATTGAAGGAAGAAACCTCCCAAAACAAACAACTGAAAGAATAGTGCATCAATGAAGAATGCAAATGTGATAGAATATTAATTTACTGTACATTAACTACTTAAACTACTATGTTTTACTAATTTTGCTTAGCTAAAGAAATGTGTGGTCAAATACAACATGTGGGGTTTGGTTTAATTTTAATTTAATTTTAATTTCCAAAAATTATCCAGGAAATAAAAGCTAAAATCTCAGGTCTTTCTTGCTCTCAAACTAAGTGGTCTTCTTCAGTATAGCAAAAACAAACAACCTTGCTGTTCCAATTATTTTGGAGGAGACAATATATTGTGCAATTGGTGTGCTGTGAAAAGGTTCACATGGCTCTTGTGATAGACGTTTTTGCTTACATCTACTCTGTAGCTCTCCCCAGCAACAGAGGAGATGGTCCAGTCTAGTCCTCTCTCCATTTGCCACTTAATGAAGGGGTCGCTGCCATCAATGGACACCACATAGTGCATCAATACTGACGAATGACAACAAAGAAGTTTTGAATGAAGGTTAAAAGGAGAAAGCAAGTTGTCAAAGTCACAAGTAAGTATGTGCACTTTCCCTCAAAATTATAGGTTTCATATGGGGAAAAACAAGGCATGGAAATATGAGTCACAGCCACCATCCACCAACAAAGCAGGCCTAGATAAGCATTTTGTGTGAATACTTATTTAAGAAAATAACTTTACAATACTTACAATAAAATACAATAACTTTACTCTACAATGTTTGTGCCAGAACACATGCGCGACTTAAAAACTCGAGAATACTATGCAGCCTACCTTTGAATGGTTCGGTAGCCTTTTTATTTTCTTCACACAGAGACACCAGCATGTAGATCCTTTTCGATAGTAAACTCTTCCTGACGTTTGAGTAGTCCAACAGATTTCCCATCTTTACTTTTCTATTTAAAAAATGCAAATCAAGAAAATCTAAGTAGTCTCTAAATTATAGACTAGGCCTATAACATTACGCATATGTGTGCTTACCTTCCCATTGAGCTCTGGAAATTAAGTTTTCCTTTGCAGGACTCAAAGTCATCGATGAGCACTAAACACGAATCAGAATCGATTTTTACAACAAAAGATGTACTTCGGGTTTCTACCGCAAAACCTGGCGGTGGGTTTGCCAGAAATTGTCCGAGCTCTGCAACAATCATCGTAGGCTTTGTCATTTTATAATGGCATCCAATTTGGTAGACTATAAAGTGTAGCCTACGTATGCCTAAAATATTATCGTCCAGTCCGTTCTTAGGCTGCATCCATATAGCCTCCGTTTTTAAACCCACGTGACAAAGCAATGGTTTACTCATTGGGGAAATCATTTTAAAGCATAAGGGTTGGGAATAGGAGTGGGCAGTGGACATACACACCCACTACCGTACACTCAAACTGTTGAGTCATGCGATAATTCAATTTATTTAGTTTGAACCATAGATTTAAATCACGCACTGGAACTGTTTAGGCCGATACACTGAGCAATACTAGAGATCGGGGATGTCATGTAATTATATTATATTGCGTTATATATTATAAAAGAGATTATTTAAAATATTGGCTCTGTTTTTGCATACATATACAGTAGATGTTTATTTCTTTATGGGAAGCTGCCATCCACATCAATTTTCTTATCATGCTATATAATAAAATGACCGCAAGAGGTCGCTAAAACATAAATGAGCGACATTCGAGGGTTTTTGGTGTGCAATGTAAATTGAGATTAAATAGGCAATTTTTAATATACAAGCCCAGCGACAGGCAGTCTACTGTAGCCAGATGTCTACATAACAATCTAGTGGTGAAATATGGTACCTTATAATGTAGGATACAATATATTGGCTGCATGTCTTCTCTCACTGGGTAAGGGATGCATGTAGGAAGCTAAATATAGCTAAATATAGCTAACCACTACGATAACCAGCTAACGTTAGCGGTCGCCCTAGCGGCAGGACAGTTTGGTGGATTTTAGCTGGGTGGATACAATGGTTAGGCTACCTAGATATTTTTATACTTTGTTTAAGATGATATGATGCATGACATTGTGTCGCTTGTATTTTATTTACAAAGCATGACAATTGTTCGTGTTGTCATTGATCAAAGGTTATGCCCCCACTGTATAATTGTCTATGTATGGCTACAGCAGGCTATGATGATATGATAAACTTCAGGGTCAAACTCAGCACCATCATTTCTCGGTGAGACACCATGCATACAGGCTAGGCTACCTACCATTGTAGTAGACACAAGCAGGGAACAATTTCAACAGGACATCTGTGTTACTGACCGTAGAAGAGCGTTGCGCTAGTTGGATGAAACCATACCTTGAATAATAGACCTTTACCCCTACTTCATGTGGACCAAATTGCATAGCACCATGTCCCATATTTAATCGGATTCATAGTCAGCCTACTTGTTTTGTCTGAAAGATAGATGGTAAATCTGTAATTAAACCTGAGCTTCCGATAATCCTGGTAGACATACATAATACAACATAGGATTTATTTTTTAGACTATGGCCCCGTATAGTTCTACGGATGGCCCTCTGGTGGCCCTATCCTACCTATAATGTTTCACAGTCATATACTTATAAGGCATCCATGGGTAGCCTACTTTACACAAATATATTACATTGAATGTTTAATCTTGTTTTAATTTGCCTTCTTCAGGTATTTACTGCTGTAAGGTTGGAGATCCAAATACAAGGCACACACATGTAAGTTCTATCCCCCAGGTTGTCATGGTGAATGTTTTGCCACATGCTGTCACCAGCAGTGTGAATACATGTGTCCCTATCTTTCTACAGGCAGCTGAGCAAAGCACGCACAGTTCAGTTGGTGAGTGTGTACTAGTACAGTGGTCATGGCTAAACCCTTTCCATATATCCATTATGTAAAATGTATCCAAATATCCATAACAATATACACCTTTGTGTACTGTACTGTCAGAGCTGAGAGAGGTAGTGTTGGTGATCCAGAGCCAGAGGAACTCGTACCATGCTCAAAGGGCTGCTCAGAGGAGGCTTGAGATTCAGCAGCAGGCTGCCCAGCTGGGACAGGTAAAAACCATATCATAGCATAGTGGTAAACATGACGGTCCCAATTTTTCTGGAGTGTGTTGCAGTCATCACATTTTGTTTCCAGTATAGTACAGGGTGAATGGAATTTACAAATCACAAATTTGGGGTTTTGTTAGCATTTTTCATAATGTCCCAGCTTTTTCGCAATTGGTGTTTAAAGTCAATATAATTTTTGTCAAATTCAGCGAATATCCTAGCGGCCCATTTTGTGTGCGTGCTGGAAAAATGATTCTGTGTTTCTACAAATAAAACACTATTCTAGTCTTTGCAATGCATTTCCAATGTGTGGGGCGGAGCTTCTGAGGGTGTACCTTATGGCACTGAAGGGAGGTGTTTTTGTTTTGAGGTTCAAATATCAACTGGTTCCTCTCTGGGAACCATCACTTTATCGTGGTGGAGAGGTTTGTGTGTCCCTATGATCCTGAGAGCTGTGTTGTCTGGAGCCTTGTGC
>JAODLL010003078.1:0-11964 GCA_026546735.1 Forbesichthys agassizii
TAAACTGGTAGAAAGCATATGATGTTGCACAATTGTCTCACCACAGACTGAGATCACGTTGTCTATAAATGACCCAGCATCACACCATTTCGAAGCTCTGCGCAACAAACTTGACCATTCAAAACAAAAAAATGGCGATAATACTGCAGACCGGTATTGGGGCACCCTCGATCACCGCAAGGACATTTTCTTCACCGCGACAGCCCTGTTTGTGTGTGTGTGTGTGTGTGTTTGTGTATATACATTATCTCACAAAAGTGAGTACAATGCTCACATATTTGCAAATACGTGAGGGGTGTAGTCACTTTTGTGAGATACTGTATGTGTGTGTATGTATATATATATATGTATGTATGTATGTATGTATGTATGTATATGGGCTATCTTGGGGCATTTTTGGGATGTTTCACCACAATATATTTCCCCCTTTGCAGCGGATTTGTCTTCCTACGACTGATCTGTCCCGCCATCCTCAACCCCAGGATGTTCAACATCATCGCCGGTGAGGATAAGCACACATGCATGCCACCATTTTCAGCAGAGCCCTGTCACTGATGTGACACATGTGCTATAACCTCTCATGGCAGACCCCCCTTCTTCAACGGCGGGCAGAACCCTCACCCTGGTGGCCAAGTCGGTGCAGAACCTGGCTAACCTTGTGGAATTCGGGGCCAAGGTACAAATCATTTACCATCTGTAATTGTGCTGACAGTGGACATCTGTCAGCAGTAGTGTTTGCTCCATGGTAATCCAGATGTTAAAGTTCTGCCTGACATGCTTGATAGATGTTGCTACTCATTGCTGACTCATACAGGAACCCTACATGGAGGGAGTGAACCCTTTCATCAAAAACAACAAGCATAGGATGATCATGTTCCTGGACGAGTTGGGGGTGAGTAACATTAACATTGTTGTATCTCTGTGGCAGGATACAGACATCCTACAATGCACTGGTCCTCGACATGGGGGGAGGCTTCTAGACTGTATCTTGTGTCATGGCCAGTGGTTTATCTCTGGCTGTATTCGTACAGCGATAAGTGGTTCATTGCTAAATATGAACGTTTAGAAAATGACGTATGCGTATGGATGTGCGCATTTCTAGAATGTTCGTGAACTCCCAGAAGCCACAGAGCACTTTAGGACAGACCTGTCCCGCGACCTGGCTGCGCTGCATGAGCTATGTGCGGCACATTCAGATGAGCTTCGCACGCTGAGCAACGAAAGGGGAGCCCAGCAGGTCAGACCATCCCAGACGCACTCCATTTTAACATTCCTCGTAGTGGATGCATCGTTAGCCTTTCCACATTAGGCTTACTCCATTATCCCATCGATTCCCATATGTTTGATGCCTGCCTACTACCCAATAACAATTTGTGTTTTGCAAAGTTCAAACAATATTTTTTAAAAATCTACATAAATGATTAAAATTAAGATGACCTCTGATAAAGACTTGTGTGTGTATATATAGTGTTAAACCTAAGATGGTAAGTAGGATATCAGAATGAGTTGGCTCGCTTTGTTGGGCAATACCCATTTAAAGCCTTGGCAAGTTTCTGAGGACTTCAAATATGAGTGTCTCAGCCTATTTGTTTTCCCAGTAAGTGCTGAATAAAATCTTATTTTGCCTGTCCAGAGGCATAACCTCACGTTTCTCACTGGCTTCACTTCAATAATTTGTACAATTCACTCGTTTGCTGTTGCATTTCATCTAACATGTTGATGCTCCTCCATTGTGTCTGCAGCATGTGCTGAAAAAGCTGCTGGCTATTACAGAGCTCCTCCAGCAGAAGCAGACTCACTATGCCATGTCCAACAGCAACAGGTAGTACTGCCCACCTCCGTCCTTTTTCTATCGCTCCGCGAACTCTCCTCCTCCGGAGTGTGGCGCACAGAGGGGGAACTAGCATGCTTATCACCATGGCAACCCCTCCTCCATCACCCTTCATCCTGTCCTCCATACGGTAGCCCGGCTCATCTCCACCCACCTGCCATCTTGTCCCACATCGCCACGAGTGAGCTATGCAGCAACAGCAGCCGAGCACAACCCACGCAGTATCTAGAGACCCAAATGTTGGCACCAGTGACTCTTGACTGCTGTATGCACTGGGAAATACTGTTTTCCTTCAAACTGTAAACATGGGTTCCACCTTGGGTACATTTGTATTCCCTTTATCACAAAGGGATACATGGTTAATTTCTCAGACAGAAGCTTATTTGTACCAGTAATGTGTTTTTTGACAGCACATAGGTTGCCAAAGTGTACCCCCCCCCCCCCCCCTGCTCAATATGAGGACATTTTACTAACATGAAGAAGCAACTTCCTTGTCCTTTCTTATAACTGGATTATGAGCAGTAATGCTTTTTATAATGTAATTACAATTTATTATGTTTGTGACATTATCCTGGTACATGCTAATTCTAGCATGTTTAGTTTTCTTTTTTTGTTTAAGATTGGAAAGATACTTAAAGTGGTTTTTATATCAGGAATAAATTCTCTTGCTGGAATCATGAGTATATAATTGAGATTATCTCTAGTTATGTCAGCTGTTTCTTGATTGGCTAGTTCAGTCTTCCTTGAAACTTGTCAGTGCCACAATCTACATAATGACAAACCATGTTTAATGAAAGTGTTTACAGCAGTAAATCTTAGTGTATCAGACATGCATGCACTTATTAAACCATGTTTTATAACTTCGGGTTTGGAGTGCTTCATTGAATTGGAATAATGTACAAACATTGCCACTGCGGCATCTTTTAAATTTGTTATACCAAAGTTACATTAAGTCAATATAAAAAGGCAGGTCAGACTCAAGGTAACTTTCCTCAACCTGCATAAAGCACAAAACATAAAAAACAATTTATTTAGAAATGCACAAGGAGAACACTCATGTTAACGGAACGGCCATATGCCCTCAATATGAAATATTTCTCAGATAAAGTATGTTTATTGAAGAACAAGGCCTCATTTCTGTGCTGACAGAAAATCAACAGTTTAAATAAGTTGGACTGTTCAGCTCCAGCCAGATGAACATACACTTCACAAATCTTCATCAGTCCACTCCTAAAATGAAACAAACACCAGTTGACATTTCAAGGGGGAGAGGAGGGAGTGAGTTCAATATGTAATGGTGACAGAAAATGAGTTTCTCACCTCTTCTGTAATACGGGGTTCTTTTGCCACATGGCCATCATCTTCATAACCTCTCTTCCGTTTGCTGGAATTCAAGAGATCGACATGTCAAGCAGGTGGGATTCACCCACAGCAGTTACACATGGCCTTTGCAATGAAAGGTATATTTTAATTATCTGATCCACGAATCAAAAGTGTTTGCAAGCTGTCAATTGGTGGTCCTGCCACATTACCAACCCTTCCCTCAAAGTCCAGTGACTAGGTACAGTATGTGACATTCCAGCTACATCTTCATCACCAGCCATGAATAGTTTGTAGTTTCATAAGTCTTTGCCACATCAGAAGTTCTGTCTAAAAGCTGTTCTAAAACATACCTGTACCATATTTTCCTCATAAGTCACAGTTGAGGATGTTTGTCAAATGTATGTAAAGGAAGAAGGTTGCGCCAGTCTCAAAGTCACATTTTTAATAGCTTTGGTCTATAAGTTCCATTTAAAGTTTGATGGTACAGTAACTAGTACAAGTGTATAATACCATCTCTTGGCCATAGTCAAAATACACAAGTTGCATGACCAGCAAAACAAAGAGACTTATAGTCTGGAAAATACGGTATGAGGTATCAGTTGTATAAGCAACCTGTCCAACATGTCCATTTTCTTACAGGACCGAATGCACCATCATGTCACTGGCAGCAGCGATCCAGGTAATGTGAACTACATTGTTCACTAATCAAGAGTCAAAGACATCAACCAAACAGTCAGCTAAACCCACGCCTCCTCATCATGGTGTGAAGCGCTGGACCTGAGGACGTAAAGTTACGTTTGTATTGCTGAGCATGTAGCCTAGATACCATTCATTATCGGGGGATGGTAAATGCTGCATATCTGAAATCCTTCCTTCTTAAGCCCTTCCGAAATGCTTCAAAACTTAAGTCTGAGTGAAAACGTTTTTACTTGGACTACGATGGGGTCCGCCCCACCTATGAAGGGTGAGCCAGAAAATCTGCAGAGGTGCTTCCTCTAAAGATGGACCTAAGCTAGAGGTGGCCACAGAACTGTTCTTCACTTTCATGGCCTCTTTTAGTGGTATGCCTACCACTTAATAGGTTTGGTTGCTTTCAGAGTGACATGAGAAAATGCTAACATTTAAGAAAGAACTTGGACACTGGAGGCTCTATCCAAACTAAGTGTTAATGTAGCATTATCTTCCATTGTCAGGGAATTCTAATGCTGCACCTCAAAGAAGCAAGCCTTAACTCCCTTTCTACACACCAACCTCTAGCCTACTCCAAACGTGGCCATTACCAACTCTAGAATATCCTGTGTATTTACCACCACACGGAACTGGAACAATGTAGCCTTTTTAATGTATTATTACACTTGGCTTGTCGATATTATACACACAGGCTATGGAAAAAAAACTTGTATTTGATAGTCAGACAGTGTTGACTTGATGGATAATGATGTTTGCTAGCCTAACATAATTTGTAGAGCATATCAGTTACCTGTCCGATGCATGTGTTCACTGTAAATGGAAATCATTGCAACATATGCAGCTCAACACAAAGCTCCCTTTAAGCTTAGGACCACTGATGGTTTCATTTACCTGCAATCACTCTCACAAGCCCACTGCTATGCTACAGTACACTGTTCATATAGATAATATCTATTTTGAGATAACACGCCAGGCACAGATGTATCAGTTTCTGAATCATACGTTTGGTCCCAGACATGATGCACATTTGCAACCTGCTTATCCTGTCAGCCACAAACAAGACTTACGAATCTGTGCCCATCATTGCTCAAGAGTTTAGTGAACTGTTAATGTTGATGCACTGAAGATACCACGGACCTCACCAACTTCACAAAGTGTCACCAGTTAACCGGGACTAAGATCAAATGGGATTGTAATGAACAATAGTATATACATAGTAGCCTGAGTCTCATCAGCGATGCCAATATGAGCTGTGCTACATGGTATGAGCGTGTTGTGCTGTTGTACTTTATTCCTGTATTTCATATTTCCAATGTGTTCTTTTTCAAATGTTTCTACCTGAACCTTGAATCTTTTGCATCTTAGATACAACAATCTGGCTAAATAAAGCTGTTAGTATGTCTACAAATGTTTGCAGTAGATTCGTTGGGTTGGGGCCATATACAATTCCGTAATGTTCCTTTACTCTGTCTGACTTAATGGAATATATACACATTTGAGTTCAACTAAAACAATGTTATACAGTAGTTAGCCGCCTTATATTATACCATAGTTTAGGCTGTGTTACACTTACTTGTTTAAATTGGTGAAGTCATTGTGGATCCTCTCCAGCTTCTGTTTGTATCGATTCACTTCCTCTGGTTTAGGAAGATCATACTTCTTTATGAGATTTTTCATACCTTAACAAGTAGACCGTACAGTAGAGAAGAAAAAAATATTATATACTCTGTATATATTTCATTTTGTATTTTAAGCTCACTGTCACCATCTTGTGGAAGCAAACTGTATTTGCACTTCACTCACGTCTCATGGAATCATACATCTTAGCGAGGGTTTCTTTATCATCTTTCAGCCCCATGCATTCTATCAAGTAACTGCAACACAAAATATTAATAAAACCATAAATATTAAAATACTATATTGGAGATGAGTGAGCAATTTAATCATTGACTGATGTCTTATCTAAATATTAAATCCTGATACTGAATTAAATTATGCCATCATAGTACATGCTGATAGTTTTGCATCCAATATTTCTCAAAATGATTGACGGATCTAAATCCATAAGTAGTTCATATCCCATTTGCTGTTGTAGAGTTTACGGTACACCTTTACCATCAGAAAACATACTACCACAGTAGAGACAGCAGTACACTTTGTACACATTAGAAGAATGCTTGTGAGACATCGTAAACCAATGGCAGTCGGCGTGTGCCACAGAATGGATCATTTCATGTCAAAGATCAATGTGGGGACTTTGTATTGAGGTAAGGAAGATACAGCCAAGGGTTTAACAACAGCTTGAATGCAACTTTAATGTGTTCTTCCCCTCCATATATCCATTTTATGTCACTTGTTTATTTTAGTGGTGGTGCTGACCCACCTCTCCATGTTGAGTCCGGCCCGTGAGGCGCTGTTAAGAATCGCCGTTAAAGCGATCTGAGATGGGGTAAACAGCAGCCCAGCGTCAGTCATAGACGCCCTTGTCAGGAAGTAATCAGCATTCTTCCTTAGAGACTCTGGATTACCCAGCGGAGGGTACCTTGTCTGAGGAAAGAAATAAGTCACTATAAATTGACACTATTATCTACAACATAATTCTACTATTAAACTGACATTCACAATATCGCACTGACACACTTCTGTACAGTAGTCAAAGAAATCAAACATGATGTTCGTTCTTTGCCATTTCAAGGGACTGCCTTTGAAAATGCCACACTGATGAACACATTATTTAAACACAGCCATCAATTGTGTTTAATTGTAAACTCACCAATCAGGCTTAAAGCGCTATAAACAGGTAAGTACCAAGTAATGGTCTTCCAAAAAAAAAAAAAAAAAGGTAATGTTGCTGTAGAGGAAGAAACAGCATTGGCTACAGATCCATTTTGAATATTCGAGGCCAATGTGGTGGTAATACCACTGAGTTGCAGAATGAGGCCCTCCGCGGCCATGCTAACTTAGGCCCTTGCAACACAGCCAACATACCCACAGTGTAGTCACTGTAGAAGACCAAATAGATGCAGAGCAGATGAGATACTTTGACTGGAACAATGCATCTTTTCACCAATCTGCTCTTGTCCAAATTATTAGAAATGTGTTGTGGTGGAAAGTTTACAATCTCATATTCTATGTATACAAGTCATTTAGGAAATGGAGGACTGCTAACCAAAGTGATGCTCAGCCTCAGATACACATAGTGTAATACCAATATTATTCAGGGTCTTTGCACCTTAATATCTATGAGCAGGCCCTCCATGGGTCTGTAGGGGTTGTGGATCACCAGGTGGAAGTTGAGCTGTTGGATAAGGAGAAGCTCATACTCCAAGATCTGCTCTAGAACTCGTTCCTGCCCAGCCATACTCTCCTGTAAAAGATTGCCCACAAACTGGCTGCTGGATACGTTGAACTCATCCACCTTGCAGGATAAGTATGCACAAGTCAGCCTAAAATAGAGAGGGTTGGGGTATATAAGTAATAACCTTATATGTGATTGAGCATTATGTGAAAGCTCACCTTGGATTGCTTTAAATTCAAAACACTGAATAATTGGAATGATGCAATACAAAAAATAAAATGTTCCTCACATGATAATCCTAGGGTGGTACTCCATTAGAGAGTTGTTCAGGTAGAATCTTCTGAAATACATAATGGCTGTGCCCTGTGGGGGTACCATCATCATTGGTAGTGAAACTTGAAACGCCCGTAAAGATGTATAATGCATTTCAAATGTTGAGTACTTACCACAACAGACTTGGGCATTACAGGCTTGAAAGCATTGCAGAAATCGATAAGTCTCTTCTCATAGTGCCTGAACAAGACGTCTTCTTCGCGGCGTTCCAATAACAAAGATTCGTTCACGCCTGGCTAAACCGGGAGATGGACAAAATACATCTTAGACCAATTCACAATTTACGCATACAATGTCGTATAACATTTGATGTGAGTATTCCTCAGTAGCTAGTAGTATAGCCTACTTACATTTCCACTTGCAAGGATTTTGTTAGAGGATTTCTGATTGGCCTCACATCGCAAACGTTCGACATGGTCCTCCGTCTCGAACAACCAGAAATGTCTTTGTGAGCTATTATGAAACATATCCTGTTTCACGTGTAAAAACACATCCGATTTGAGTCCAATAGCCTATAACGCTGATAACGCGTGCTTACTGTAATACGACTACACAACTTAATTCAGATGCAAGTTGGCTATAGTAGCTTACTTGTAAACCAGAATGTTTTAATTTAACTCATCGTATAACTCCTGAAATACGAAGTAAACAAAAAGATCACGGGTACCGTCAATAGTTTTTACACGTCATAATGTCCCTTAATGATGACGAAATGGATTTACCGTAATTCATGGTAGAGTTGCGCAAAATAATTTTCTCAACTGTGCGTTTTTATTGAAAATGAGAGGGTTACAATGCGCGTGGTGTTATTACAACTAAAATTATAACATTGATGATATTCGTTTTATTTGTGACTGAATGCAATAGTAAATGACTACAACCAGCGTCAGATATTAAAAAAAACAATAAGACATTCAAGCTGTTTCACATAGGCTACACTAGCCTCCTACACTGCTGGGGATAGTAGCCTTAAGGCCTACATGTAGGTTTTGATCGTTGCAACTTGCATAGGGACACCTTTTGTTTTAGACTTATCCTATGCAGCCAGGCCATAGGCTTATTTGTCAGAGTTTACCTAAGGAGGAACCGTCAAGAGGCAACATATTTCCAAATTAATTGCCTGTTCTAACAACATAGTGGGATTGGCTTCGATCCATGTGAAGATCCCCGCATATATCCTATAGGCTATACATATCATAATAGCAATGCTTTAAAATGATAAACAAACAAAAAAAATAAGCCTGAAATAGATTCTGTTTTGCTGTTAATAAAACACAAAGGCATACAGAATAGATGTAGCCTATGTTAGACAGTCGCCAATCCCTCCCCCACCCAGTAGGCTATGCCCTAATTTGCATAAACATGAGTAATTTATGAATAATAAATTCCCATTGCATTCAGTGGGATCCGTTCATTTGCATATCACCACAGATACAGTTTTATTTCCTTAGTGCATGTTATCATGGATCCTTCAAGCCTGCATTAAGAGTCAAAGACATCATAACAGGTATGTACCTGAGTGTATTTTTCTTTCTCCGGTTTCTTTTTCTAATGGCGAAATATATTTTAACTTAACATTTGCTCTTTCTGTGATAGCCTCGTACAACGCTGTGTGTAACCATATGTTGTACAGTAGCTATCTATATCTCGGCTTTGCCCTGAAAATTGCATAAACATGAATTGTCAATGCATTATTGATGAGACAATGGCAATGTTTATGTGTTTGTGGCTCTATGTGCAAGAATGGATCGTGACCGCTTGTGTAAGTGTGTGTGTGTGTGTGTGTGTGTGTGTGTGTGTGTGTGTGTGTGCGTGTTTGTGTGTCTGCGTATCCATCTGACCAATGAGGTTACATCTGACAATGTTTTTCTTTTAGCATGATTCCGAGTTTATGTAAGCTATTCCGATTATCCTATAACCTAGACAGGCTATATTTCATGTGTGTATCTCTATATGTAGCCTAAAACATGTGAAACATAGAACTTTGATTTAGCAATTCCAATTAGTTCAATACATATTTCCAATTGAGTAATTAAACACTATGGTGTGTGTGTGTGTGTGTGTGTGTGTGTGTGTGTGTGTGTGTGTGTGTGTGTGTGTTGACAGAGGTGGTGTGACAGGCAGAGAGAGAGAGACAGACAGATGTAGATCTTTTCTTTTCTTTTTTACAAGAAATGCTTAGGTGATGCTTCCAGGTCCTTGTGACTAAACAGGTTGGACTTAATGTTGCACATGAGTTGTGACAGACAGTCTAGTGTGTTGTGGGAAATCAGACACTTACAATTGGTATCACCCAATCCTATGATCCCCTGTCTCCCTTATCCAGTAGTCGTATCCACACCATAGCATAAGGAATTGTGTTTTTTTCCAGATGCATGTGAAAACTGTTGCTAACTGTGATGTTTTGAAGCATAGGCTGTGCCCAGTCAGTAATGGTGAAGATTACGATGTTAATGATAATATTGGTAAACAATAATGTTCCCCGCAGTGCCTAAGCCCTCCATGTCATGTAAAAACATGTTGTGTTCATAAAAAACAAAAACAAAAGTAATGTTTTCCTTTGTGTATCGACTTCATTATAATCATCACTGTTTGTTTGTGGTGTTATAGCAGTCAAACCGTTTTGACTTCACACACCAAGAAGCACAATTATTTCCCTTTTCACGATACATATGCAAATGTTAATTACTCTACCTTTCATCTGACATAAATGTGCCAGCCCCATTGCACAGTTGTTACCATGGTAACCATTGGTGGCAGTGCTGATGTCAGATACTTCTCCAAGGACATCTCTGCAGGCACTGGGTCAGGTGATAAGTATTGCTGGGCATCAAGAAACACAGTAGAACAAAATGAACAATATGGTCCCAGATCTGAATAATTGTGCTGCCTTGCTGATTTAAAAGAAAATGTGTTTCTTTATAATATGAATGATGTAAATGGCATTGGATATATTCTTTGTGGATTGCGTCCAATCACACATCTCTCTGAGCTCTCTGCGCTCCCTAAACCCAGCATTGTGCTCCGTGTCTCATCATTTTGGAAAATGGATCTGGGTGTGTGTGCATTGGTTCTCACATGCTTGATGGCATTAAACAGGCAAGGCTTCCCCCCTTCCTCTCACCTCCAGACACTCAGGACTCCCGCCAACCCTCACTCTAATTGTGCTTTGTGTCTGCCCCCCATCTTCATTCAAATCCAGGCTCATTTACATACTGCCGGCGAGCTCTGGACAGCTCACCAGCTGTACAGTATAGCACTAAATGAGGAACACAGACCTACTTTACGTGATGTGAATATTAAGCGGAGAACAGGCAATTTTCCTGAAAGTCAGCTACATTTAAAAAGAGGGCTAGACGGAGCATTAATTGCCTTTTTTTCCCCACCATATACTGTAGTACCATATTTAAAAACATTGATGGAAAAGTGTGTTGCTGGGTTTTGTTTTCTTTTGCCATCCATTTTTTCTGAGACACTTTACCTGAAAATGTGTGACATAAATTAGTTTGATAGTCTCTCAGCCCACTCTCTAAAGTGTCACCACTCCCAACACGTCTGTTCACATTGTATTAGTATTTTATACTTTACATGTGTATAATTATACACATATAGCAAACAATTATCCTTTTCAAGGCACAACACTTGTGCTTACCTTTGTTCATGGGTTTACGGCAACAATAAAATATAATAATAATTGTTTTTTCTAAGAGACACAGGAAAAAAAAGTTACATCTTCGACACACTTCACAGTCACATTGATGTGTTAAGCACCCCTTAATGGAACCATGAAACCCAAAGGCCAGCTTTTCATTCGTCCGGATTTGTGTGACATTTCAACTCTGTTCAGGATTAAATCAAAGACATTGCTTTAGGGTGCACAAAAGTGGCATACTCTTTATGACAAATGTAACTGTCCTTGCTTTGCAATATGCATGCGACTTTTTCTTCACAGTAATACCAGTTGAAATTGGATGACCCATTTTAAGTTTTACCTTGAAGTCAAATACAATCTCTTTTTTATTTTTACTTTCAAATGTAAATGATTTATATGACAAAAAAATGATTGTCAGGGTTGAGTTTTCATTTTTATGTGTTTGTTTTATGGTGTTTAACATTTATGGAAAGCATATTCTGTTTTATTTTTTAGAACACTTTCCATATGAGATATATGTTGAAGTAAAGATGTACAGACAGATAAACTATTTACAATTACAACATTGTCACAGTTTGCCAGGTCATTTGTGTGAGATGGATGCATGTGGCCAAGGGTAATTGATCGTTTTAATGTTTTCATTCTGAGAGTAAGATGTGCTGGCATCTGGGTCTGAGAAGTATTGTGCCAATGTGGAATGTTATTTTGAGTAATGCAGTTGGTGTGCATTTTTTTTGTAGTTTATACTAACAACATTTTTTGTTAATATCTTCCTATGAAGAAAAACCCCATAATAAAATAATGGATTTGATTTAGATTGATACTATTGATTATATA
>JAODLL010003079.1:0-11964 GCA_026546735.1 Forbesichthys agassizii
GTCGGGTTTTGTTTGGTTTATGATTTCTATGAGTTTGGTGATGTGTGTGCAGCGGGGTTGTGTTGGGATTGTTTTTGGTTGAGGGTAGTGCCACGTGCACATTTCCGTGCACATTTCCGTAGAGGGTATTGCTGCTGTGACTTCAGGGGGGTGTTATCTCGTTTGTGATTTTTTAGTTTGTAAAATGTGTAATTAATTTGAATGAACAAGATTTATAAAAACGTTTGTAGCCTTTATTCTTGTGTATTTATACTTTGAAGTGATATCCCAGGGGATAAGTAAGAAAAGCACTAGAGAGCCCAACATGTGCAGAACATGTTGTGTAGAGTATGCTTCTGACTTGTAAGACTGCACAGCACTCTAGTGGCCACAAGGGTAATGCGTGTGTGTGTGTGTGTGTGTGTGTGTGTGTGTGTGTGCGTGTGTGTGTGCGCGCGCGCGCGAGAGAGAGAGAGAGAGAGAGAGAGAGAGAGAGAGAAAGAGAGAGAGAGAGAGAGAGATAATGTTCTATTATGTATGTATGACTTTTTTTTACATGTTCACTTTTGAAACATACCATATTGTATTAAGATAATGGAAAATTATCAATATATCTGAGCATGTAGCCTATATTGCGCACATTACGCTATATGACATTGTAATATTTATACTACTAGAAAATAGGCTACTGGTATATGCAAAACTAATTTGACTAAGGCAGGAAACAGCAAATCAACATTCATTCATTCCAGAAATAGCAATTAATTTAAATGTATAAAATAATATTACACACATTTAGAATTATCCAATTATCCAAGTAGTCCTACACACTTATTAGTATAAAATAAGTAGACAGCTGTTGAAAGAAAAATGCGAATAGCCTTAAGGCTACTTTAAATATGTATCAAGGATACAGGTCGCTAGACTACTCTACTAACAGAGTTGTACCAACTGCAACTTAATCCAGAGCGCTGTACTCAATAGTGAATTACCCTTCCGCAGACCATGTTATATTTTACATTGTGTAGGCTAGATGGGTCATGTTGATGGCTCTGTGCAGCCGTCTGATGGATCGTTGGCACGAATTCTGCGGAAAATCATATTTTGCCGTTCTTTTTTCTTTTCTTGCTGCGCAAGATCATTTTAGTTCATAATGCCAAACCATTGACTAAGAGTTGAGCGTTGTAACTGTTGTAGTCCAATAAAAATGCATATTCTATAATGTTTTTGCGCCATATATCAATCATTTTATAGTTATAATATGCTGGCAATTAGTTGCATCATTCATGATGGCAGTGACAGAATAATATGTTAATTCGTTTAACCTCCTCGCTTTAACTCTGATTATCATACTTCATTTAACTAGTTGCTAATAGGACAGGTTGATAATTTAGTGAATCATTTAATATGAAAGTCTTTTTTACACAAGGTTGGTCCGTGCTGGCAGTTTCAGACTTCGGGACCAGTTCGGGACACACGTGATAGACAGTCGACCTGAGCATGCGCGTAACTACGAGGGAGGTTTTGGTTTGATCCATGCAACGGAAGTATCTCTACAGAGTGAAAGTAAAATTGCTTGAGCCAAACTTGTTTCTCAGACGAATTATACTATACACAGACAGGAATCGGGTAAGGATTTCCGTTTGCTACTGCAAAAGCAGTCATTCACTTCAACACATGTTGCTAACGTTAGCAAACATGTAGCCTACGATGCTTACTGTTTACGTTGGGTCTTTTCAGCAAGCAGAGGGAAAGCAGGCTATGTAGTTCTGTGGTTCTGACCACTGCAAAGCTTTTATTACGTTGTTTAAACCAGGTCATGGGAATGGTAATAACGTATATTATTCCAGTATTGAGACCATGTCGTTGCGTTTGTTAAGGTTGTAGGTTCTTACATGCACATGAAACCTGAAAATGAAGATTTATTTGAATTACTATAAAATCAGTGTGTGTGTGTGTGTGTGTGTGAGAGAGAGAGAGAGAGAGAATCCGTATCTTTTTGTAGTGTAATAATGTATTCCTACATATTAAATGCTAATAGCAGGCGCTATAAAAATGTGTTTTTGAATTTGAATATAAATATAACACACAAAGTAAGGACAGTTGTGTTTGGTAGATTATTTCTTTGTTGTAATGATTCTTGTCAGTATCACTTATACAAGTGGAAAGCCTGATTATTTCCCTTTTAAATGGTGCCACATTTGTAAAGAACATGCTTTGTGGCTTGAGCATCAGAGCTGAGTATTTGGGTTGCGCCATGAAAGATTTGACACATCTTCTCCCACAATGCCTAACAGCTTTTCTTTGCTGTTGACACTTGTTTGGTGTTTGGAGGATTGAAGTCTGAAGAAACAAGACATATTTTTGTCGCAAGCCACTCTGGCACAAACTGCTACAAAGCAATGAATCTGAGCTGAGGTTAACCAGGCAGTGCTTCCAGTTACACTGCTTATTTGCTAGCTGACTAACTATTGATCTTTAAGAAACAGGCGTCTGCTGTTAATTGTCTTGTTAATCTTGACTCGCCTATGCTTGCTTCGTCCCCTAGGATTACTAAAGCATGTCTACCGCTGAGCCCTTCATCAAATCCAGACAAGCTACGCAAAACGTCAATGGAATCTCAACACAGGTTGTCTGTACAGAATTCAGCAATTATATATTTGTGGTTCTGACACAGTACGGAAAGATTGGAACATTGATTTCTGTCACACCAGACACTAAATCAAATGACATCAGCACTCCCATGTTTTCCACAAAGGTGTTGCTGGGAAAAGATGAGGTAAGATCTTTTCTATCAGTGACCGTGACGTAGTGTGTGTGCTATACTGTATATTACACACACACGTACATCATGTTACTGTATGCTATAACCCGTGTTGGGCAAGTTACTTGGGAATTGTAATAAGTTACTAGTTACTCTGTAAAAAAGTAATAAGTTACATGACTTATTACTGGGTATTAAAGTAATTAGTTACATTATTAGTTATAATACTATATAACTTTCACAATAACTACTCTGTCTTGCCCTTTCTGAAAAATGCCAACCTGTGTAGCCAGCTCATTTTAGAATCAAATCATCTTTATTGGAGCAATGAACCATAGGAGTCAACAATCTTCTAGTTAATAATAATCTAGTTATTAGTTACACTACTATTAACAATATTACAACACTGGCTATAACATAATATCAAATGTATTCTTATCTTTTGTAGCCTCTCACACATGTCTGCGCTAAAAACCTGGCAACATTTGTGTCACAAGAGGCTGGCAACAGGCCTGTTCTTCTGGGACTGTCACTCAAGGACTATTCTATAGACGGAGTAAAACTGATGAAAGACTTCATCAAGACTTGTCAGGTCTGGTAGCTGATCAGGAGTGGAGACAGATGTATTACACAACAAAGGACTTGCAGCCTAAACCCAACCCATCTGTTTACACTTGTGTACATGTTTTTGTGAATCTGTGAATTGTGAGTTGGTGATTTTTTTGTTCATGCCCATGATTAAACAAAGATGCAATGTGTGTATTGATTTAAAAATATGACTTTATGTGAATGGTGATCTGATACATGTGTTATTAAAAGCAGTAGGGCCACGTCCTAAGGCCGCTGCTCCTGTTGACAAGTTTAAGATGGTGACAAGTATTTGGAACAGCATTTCAAATGAATTCTGTCACCATCTTAAATGCATTAACATGTACACAAATTAACTCTCCTAAATAAATAAATAAATGATATGCTATAGTTAAATCACAATTAGGACCAAAAAGGATTAGGACTACAGCATGAAGTAGACTATATGTTATTTGTTTTTGTAAATGTACAATATGCTATCACCTACATTATTTAGGTTTATACCTCTTACATAGGCAACTTCATGTTAAGCCTACGGTTAGCCATCATTTTGTTATGCCTGTAGATACTTAATCAGTCTATTGGACCTATATAATTGTATGTGGTTGGGGGTCGGGGCCCCTGATTCTTGCAGGTCACTGGTGCAACAAGTTGATCAACATGAGACAACCATAGATTATGGGATACTACGTAATGATTTACGTCGTGCCAGTCACGTGACCCTTCCACCTGTTCTGAACCTGTTGATACGCAGCTCAACTATGCGTCCAACGATATAGACAAAAGGCCGGGACGTTTCTTTTAATTGTAGTTTAAATACAGGAAATGGGATAGAGGACTGGACATATAGTCTTCCATATAGTGGTGTGCATTCCTACTTGTACGGGTTTATCTGAAATAAGCTTATTTCTACTCGTCGGCCGTGGACTTCGCCCTTTTCGGGTTACCTGCATCGAACGAGGAAGTCTTGGTCTTATGGCTGTTGTCTGTACCATCGTAATGACAGCAAATGGCGAGAGTCATATTTGAAACCGCAAATGTATCACCAGAGCTGCTTTCTTGGACTACTCTGGATTATTTTGACATCTTTAATTTGATTGCTTCAGGTCTAGCTGGGAGCAAACTGGTCGTGTCAAGATAAATCTGAAGCACGGTGAGCAGTTTGGCTGTACCGTATAGCTTTGGCTACCGTACCGATCAGGGACTTGTGTATATTGTATCTGGCCTATGTCTTGTATTCTCTTACGTTTAAATCAGTGTCCCACTTGTAATCATGGTTGTAATATAGAGATACATCATGTGTAAACGTGTTTACTTAAGTAATACTTTTAGTAGGAGTTACGTAACTTTAATGTAAGGTGTAACTATATCCCATTATCAATGGTCTCTGTACATTTATGCCCTAATTGATCATTACTTTTTTTGTTGTACCATTTTAGATGAACAGCTCTCATGAAACCGTGGATTCAAGAACCTCTAAAGAATCATTTGTACATCTGGCTGCGCTAATTGTTCCGAACAAGTCAGACCTCTCCAATTTGACAATAATCCAAACTGGGAATGGGTCAATCATAAAAGGCAATATGTTCTTAAATACATTAACAGCTCAAGCACTGTCAGGGATCTTTGTCTGGTCTGCCCTGCTTCTTACGTGTCATCAGGTGAGTTTTTATTGGGATCACTGGAAGTAGGCTATGTGCTGTAGGCTATACATTATAGCAGCCAAACAGTCAAATTCGTAATGCGATACTGTTTCCTAGAGAAGCCCCACCCTAACCCTATGCCCTAGCCAGAAGACGAAACATAATCAATAATACATTTAAGCAACAGTAGGCCTATTGCTTCTTTTGTCTTGGAATTATTTAAGAAAATGTCCCTATTACAAGCAGGTTAAGGGGTGTGGTTTGTTTCCATGTGAAATGTAGGTTGTAAAGCCCTTTGAGACTGCAATGTGATTAAGGGCATATAAATAAAATTGACTTGACAAGCTAGTCTAATAATCTAGGCCTTTTGTTGACACAATACACACACCTGTCAACATGACAAGCTAATTACATTTCAAAAATGTAAAATATTAGAATGATTTCCCTTTTTGTGGGTAAGTCTATTGTGTTTCTGTTATACTGTATTAGATTAGTGTATCAGTTTTAGCAATGCTATCAGTTTTAACAATGGTAGAGAATGCCATAGCGTGCTGGTTGAACAGGAAAATCAATTGATACTTATCTTCACATGACCAAGCCAAGATTGTATGTAATTATTTAAATGTATACAGTACATTATTTGCAACACGGCGTAATAATCTACTGATTTACAGTATAGTGATCCATTTGTTTACATTACATGCTTAGTCATGCTGCTGGTGTGACTGCTCCAAGAGATTGGCTGTACACTCTTATACTCTGCATACTAACCGTAGATGGACAATAACCTTACATTCCCTCTGCTGTAAGTCACCAGTATTTGGAGTAGCAATCAGTGCAATGTGGCTTTTTGTTTTTTCATTGAGCTTATTGGTCCCTTTGCAACTCGAGGCAATTGGGATAATGAGGCACCAGTCCTCCTTATTTGATTTTTTTTTGTTTGGTGTTTTCTAAATCTTGTTCTCACTTGAGACTGTGCCTTGCATACAACAGCATAGCAATCTTCTTTTTAACTATAGTAGACAATAGACTGCACTAAGAGCCATGGAAATAACAGAGTTACGCCAACGGAAGTTCAACATTTTGTCACATGGTTCACGGGGAGGCAAAACCTATATGGCAAAATAGTTCCAGGAAGTGCTTGGTGGGCAATTTGAATATATCTATACGTATATTGTTTAGTCAATAAATGCACTGATTTACATTTAAAATATAATGTATATAATGTATGCACTTTTAGTATTTAGGCCAACTTCTGGGAACTATTTTGAGGCTCCACGATCTGCCACTGCTGTGAAAAAACGGTCCACTGGAGTGAACGGACGCGACTCTCTCTTTACACGGCTCTGTCCTCTGTTACTAATGTCCTTTACAACGATGGTCTGAATACACATACTGTGTGCTGGACTTGAAGCCATTATCTAGGGCACAGGTCAGCATTATGGAGCCTTACTTATTTTTCTCGCCATTCAAGCTTCATGTTCCAGAGGGCCAAATACATCACCCACCCATACAGCAACCAAACTTGAATGTGCTGCTGACTTTAATAGGCATTTAAACATGCACTGTGTGCGTCCACTACAGTGGACTTGAAACTGAGCCGTGCCAACTTGGAAGCCTGATCTTTGTTTACCTTCTGTTGCTGCTGAAGTGATCTGGCTTAATATTATAGCACAAACATTAGTTGTACACAGTAGTACTAGATTATCGCAAGAAATTGAATTTTGTCAAAGCGCGGTAAGATCATATCTTAGTATAAGTCGGTACTATTGAATACAAATATAAAAAATAAAATAGAAAGTACTGTGCGTATGGAAATTTCAATGTTGTCAACTGTTCCAGTGCATGCTTTAGTTCAGCAGTATACAGCTCTCACATAACTGACGCATGTTCTTAACACAGGATTTTTAAATGCCTGTCGGTCTACATGTATGCTGAAGCACGGAATAGTTTTAAGAATTCAGTTGCAAATCCAGTCATAACATCTCGGTAAATGCCTCTTCCATTACATCTGCAATAATTTAGAGCCTTAAGGTTTTCCTTTTATCATTTAGGTAAGCGTTTTCCTTTTTTTGGGACAAAACCTTTTCTAGGAATACTAAGTGCTGAAGGTTGTATTTAATTCAAGTTATTAAAGTAGAAGCCTTTTCCTCTCTACCATTGCCAGACAGTGACATGGGCTGAACTTTGGCATGTGTTCACTCCCAGTGGAAGTTTTTCATATGCTTTGTTTGTCTCATTGCAGATTTATACACACCTTCGGTCCTACACAGTCCCCAATGAGCAGCGCTACATCATACGAATCCTGTTTATTGTGCCGGTTTATGCCTTTGACTCTTGGCTAAGCCTGTTGTTCATCAGCAATGACCAGTACTATGTCTATTTTGACTCTGTTCGCGACTGCTATGAAGGTGGGTTCCATGTCCTCCCATATTCTCTAATGCTATCCTTGTGAGCAATGCTTATGTCAAGGCAATGACCCCCCCCCAATGATACGATGTCCCCATGCTAAATTGTCTGCCAGCATCTGGATAGCTATATGAAACTGCTGTTTCGGTTATGACAGTGTCTTTGTTGTTTCTGAGTGGTTTGTTCCACATTGGTGTAGAGGTTGTTTCACACCATGCTAATTTTGTGGGTTTTTTTTATTTTTTTTTTACTGGTGTGCTAATTAAAGAGCTGTTATCGTATTGTACGTGATGTTTCAAACAATGCATGTACATAAAAGTTACCAGTTATTTTCAGAGCTGCATCTATAGGTGTGGCCTGTACAGTCCCACTGTTTTTTTGGTGAAAGTGCTTAGTCGACCATCTTTTAAAAGTATTCTTGTCCTTGCATAGAGGCACATGAATTAAATCAATCAAAATGGATTATACGTATGCACTTTGAGAAAGAGTGTGAAAGTCAATCTATTCAGTAGATTAGTTGCCAATTTGCAGACCAATTTTGTGGTTGGACGATACTGAGACTCTATCAGAAACCGGGAAGGCTGTCTGGAATACTGCTAGTGCCTACAGCTAAGACCCTATGAACCTTTTCTTGAGTGGACACTATCTGCATTAGCTATAAGCCCTCCCTAAACAGCTAGCTAAGATTAGGAGGGATTGCTTGAGTACACAGCCATCGGAAGCTTTTTTATTTTAGGAAGCGGGACATCCGTTGTTCACAAACAAGAACACCTATTAATCGCTATTACGGCAGGTGGAATGGTCTTGTAAGCTTTAAAAGTAGTCCACTTATTTGTTTGTTCCTCTTCTTCTTTGTCATGAATATACAAGGTGGCAAACTAGTTGTCGTCCTGACAAACGTGCGGTTTTGAATCCAAAATGGGTGACCTATGGTAAAGTGACATTTGATGCATGTTTGTAACACCATCATCCACATTAAATTACACCTTCACCTGTTGTCCCATCTCCGCTTGTGTGTTTTCTGGGCCCATCTCCCGCTACTATGAGGCTTGTGAGGGAGGCGATTAGCAATGCAATACCAGAGCTTTGTGTCCCTTGAGCATGAATGGTGAAAGGGACGGAGGAGGGCGTTAGCACACATACCAGTGTGTTCAAGGCCACTGGTGACACTGTCGTTCCTTCAGCTACCAATCCCCCTGATTTTGTCTGAACTAAAGCATTTTGGATGCAGAATGTGCTCCCTGGACTGGTGATCTGTGAAACAAACCACTTTAGACTGGGATTTTGGTGCCCAGAGGCAGGTTGCAGCTCATTTGCCTTAGAAGATATATAAAAAAAAACGCACAGCACCCCTTTTCAATTCCATTCTAAGGTGCTCTTTCAGCATTGCCCCCAAGCTTGACTCACATGTCCATGTCTGGAGTATTGTTGTGTGGTGCACTCTGCACCACTCTGTTTTTGTTTGCAGAGCCAGGGCACGTAGAAACACACTGTATTTGTTTGTGTCATGGCGCAGGAGATAGTCACAGTATTTCACAACAAAGTGTAATTAGAGTATGCAAACTTTGTCCAGCATTTTTTTTTGGCAAAAAGCTTAACTTTTGTGAGAAAAGCCAGTTTGTATCCTGGTTATAGTTAATTGTTTCTGAATGACTGTTTTGTGGTGGTGGTGTGGTTGAGATCAACAAGTAACATTTGTTTTTCTTTTCCAGCTTTTGTCATTTACAATTTCCTGACTCTGTCGTTTGAGTATCTTGGTGGGGAGAGTGCTATCATGTCAGAGATACGAGGGAAGCCGATACAGTGAGTGTTTTTCATTCCGGTCGATTGAGGCTTTTAAGCAGTGTTGAGGAGATTGTACCCAACATCCTCTTTGTAGCTACTAAGCAGGTTGGCCCAAATCTAAGTCCAGCCTCATCCACACATGGCGTGGTATTATTTGTCACAGACTCCTTGTGGCAGAGGAACTGAAGAATGTAACAGTAATAGGCATGGGATGAAATGAAAAATGTATGTCAGGATTACCCTAGCCAAAATATTATATTATCACGATTATCTATTATTGTATTATTAAACTCTTAAAATGGCACTGAAATATACTAGAATTACTTTTCTTACATTTTGTTAAACAATCATTTTTATTATCATGACACATGTACTATGTATGTATGTTTTTAAACCAGTATTTCAACATATTTTGTTTATGTGGGGGACACTATGGGAAACCCGAGCCTTCAGCCATGGTGGCCAATGACTAGAAAGATGCAGGCTAATAAAATAAAAACTAAATAAATACAATTAAACGGTTCAAGTGAGCTAGACAGCTTTTTTCAAGTCACTTATGAAAATACTTTTTGTGAAAATCTTCACACATTCATGATAATAGACATTCACCCCAATACAATTATCAGTATTTTTAATCGCAATATTATTTATCTCCCATCCCTAAAAAGTAATAAGGACAACTGGCTCACCTAAAATTGTAATTATGTTTCAGCACTTGTTTGAGGTGGAGGCAGGACCAATATTCTAAATATTAGTATAAATCTGATATATCTCATGATAGTCATACAGTACTTCTAAGGTGCTTATAAGAACATGTTGTCTCACTAAAGTAGTAACAATTATAACAAAAGTGCAAATATGTGTTGTTGGTATTTAAATATATGACTTTCAATAATATAAGCACCGCATGTTACACATTTGTATTTCAATCCAATAACAATTAAAACTAAGTGCTGAGCAAAAAAATGTAAACCATTTGCTGGACATGCTCCATTAAGAAACAGTAATGCTTTTAAATATGGGTTTGCCATTTGATATATTGCCGTAGGTGATTTAAGGGTCCAGGAGTCATTGTAATAAATGAGCCGATATATTTAAACAGAAGAAGAGTGCCTGTTTCTTCTTAAGTACATTGTTTCCACCCCTATTATAACCATGTTGCAGTTCCAGTTTTTATTTGTAGAGTACATGAAGCAGAACCTGTAATTGTAAACTGGTAGCATTGAACTGAATGTGCAGGTGGTTAAGGTTTGTTGACTATTCACTGTACTGTATATTTGTCATTACTGTTATCATCTTGTGTGAAAAGGTATAATTAATAATAATAAGGTACATAATGCAATGAGATGAAAAGTGTTTGTGTTGACCAGTGTTTCACCCAAGTCTACGCACTTGTTTAATGTTACCTCACCTTCCCACAATGCACCTGTGAGGTGCGTCGCTATTACATGTTTTTCCCTACAAACATGTACCTAAGGCATGAGTATCAGAATACAGTGCATTGTGGATACATGGGAAATGTTACATTTTCTAACAATGGTATTTCTTGGGTCATACTAACATATCAGGATTACAGTTAGCTGGTGTAAATTAACAGTGTTAGATTACGAAGAAGGCTTTCTACATTCCTCATGTAGCTTAGCCTTCCTCAACAACCATTTTTTTTTACAAATACATTTTGTTGTCATTCCAGATCCAGTTGCCTGTATGGCACCTGTTGCTTGGCGGGAATAAGTTATTCCATTGGCTTTTTGAGGTTCTGTAAACAGGTAGGTTTTGCCCTTTAGGAGAAAAACAAATTGTCCACTCAGAATATATGTCGACATTGAATTGTGACTTGCATAACATCATTATCTGTCATTTCTTACATTGTTATACAAAATGTCAGGCTGTTTTAAACAAAAAACAAGGACAAGAAGAAACACAAAAGGGCGCAATGGGTAAACAAACAGCTCAGTGTATGTAGAAGTGCCTGTCTACCGTTAATGGAAATTGGAGCGATATGTCCCCATTCTACAGAATAGATAATGACTGAATCGTTTTGCTTAACAGCCATTGATAAACACTTGGCATTTGACAGGACTCCCATGTGAAGTGTTTTCAAAGCAAAGCCTTGTAACTGCCTCTGGTGGCATTGTGGGATGGGGGGCATCTAATAAAATGTGTCTACTGATGAAAGGAATACTGTTTGATATCAATAACCCAGATCAAAACATTACGCATTACAAATCAAATGCCAGCCTGGGTGGCACAGTAGCTGTTAGTACAGTAGTGAATACTTACAGGTACACTCCTGTTGTTAATGCCGTAGAACAATCAAATAAGTGCCCCTTTCCCCAACCCCACATTTCAAGGCTTTTTAATTGTTTTTGAAACCCTTTAGGTGGATGGGGAGAGTATTAGAATGTAGAGGAGAGTGTCATATCCTCAGGTAGAAGAAGGTGATTTTCAGGTTTAAGCCCAAACAATGTTTCTAAGATGGTTTCAACCACAATGGAAATTCTGGATATATATTAGGATAGTATGTAAGATCTTATAACATTATTTATTTTTTATTTTTGAGCAACAATTATGATTTAGGGTTAGGGTTAATCTTTTTAAGATATTTTCAAAATATCAGACTTATATAAATTATCCATCCATCCATCCATCCATCGTCATCCACTTATCCGGAGTCGGGTCGCGGGGGCAGCAGCTTCAGCAGGAGACCCCAAACCTTCCTTTCCCGAGCCACATTGGAAAGCTCTGACTGGGGGATCCCGAGGCGTTCCCAGGCCAGTGTAGAGATATAATCTC
>JAODLL010003080.1:0-11964 GCA_026546735.1 Forbesichthys agassizii
AGAGAGAGAGAGAGAGAGACAGAGAGGCATGAATGGAGACAAACATTGCATGGCAGCTGATCCGTGCCAAGAACGGAATATGGGGACTTGGGGCCGTCCTTGGACGCACACACATGCACACGCACAACGCCACAGTCCACTCCCTCGACACATGTTGAGGGGGGGAAATCTGGGAAATACGCCGGAAACGCAAGAGAAAATAGTCCCCAGTCTAATAATTGTCATTACAGCCTCCTGTCCTCTTAGCGGCAGGAATATAGGCAATAGGGGAGTGACATTTTTCTTCCTTTCATCATTTATCCATTCCTTCTATTCCAGTCGGGCTGATGTGAGGCTCCATCATCAAACGACTGCACCTCCGCTGTCCTGATACACTTCATTATAGGAACAGCCATATGTGGGACGAGCTCTACTGGTGGAAACGAGTGACGGCTGTAAATGGGACAGAGATGCAGCTGAAATCACTCCCAATCATCCAGATTAGAAAGAAGTCCACATAGGAACGGTCAGTCCCAGCAGATAGACATGTGACCTGTCAATTACAGGCATGTTATATTGTATGGTATATTCCATGTAGATCGTACGGAATATGGCAGAGAACAGTTTGTGATGGCCACATTCTGAGCTGTCTCTCTGCATTCGTGTGCAAGTGCTTTTCTGCTCGAGTTGTGAGTGACTCATCTTGGCCACCAGGGGGAAGCCTAATTAATTTAGTGGCGTCTTGTAAAAACATTACCGAGTTACAGCTCCGCTCAGCACAACCTACAAAACAAGGGGGATGGAGGGGCATTACACACACACGCGCGCACACGCATTCACACACCATAGCAGGTTCTTGGAAATAAGACTTCTTATTAATTACGGCATTGTGGTGGGAAAACAGCAAGAGTGTCTGATATCAGGAGTTTTCTATTCAACCATGGCTAGAGGAGCGTGGGGGGAGGGGGGGGTCAGCGCTAGGAGGTCAGGGGAGACTGGAGTGGCCAAGGCCCCCTAGCGTAAGCCCACTTTCGGGGCATCTTCGCGGGACGGCCTTGGGCGCCGCCGGCCGGCCGGAGCAGAGCCTAGCCGAGCCAGGGGAGCTGGGTCCCCGATGCCCTTTATCAGTGCTGTCAGGGGGAAAATGCAATTCACGCCTGGCTGAGCCTTTCACTGCCTCCCGCTGCCCCCCACCCCTACCCCCACCTCTCTCTCCTTTCATTCACCTCCTTCTGTGCCTTCTGCTGGATTGAGAAGAGAAACGCTGCTCCCGGAGAGGTGACACGTCTAGCTGTGCGTGCGTTAGGTGTCCACTCATCTGCTCTGCCTTTAGCACAAGGACATGAGTGACTGACCTAGCCAGGCCGCGCGCGCGCACGCACGCACGCACGCACAAACTTCTCGCAGTGCAGCCAACACTGCGGATGAACAATACCTCATACAGTGTATTAGACACACACACACACACACCTGTCACAGTGATCTGTCCGACGAGCTTTTCAGCTTTGTGCCAGTTGTCTCTTTTCCGTGTCTACACCCAGACTGACAACTCCAGTGTGTTGTGTGCCCTTGAGTGTGTATGTGCGTGCAATCATTTCTCTCTGCCATGGAAGTGTGGTCCGTCTCTGCTTTTACCTCTTGCCCCCCCCCCCACCATCCCATCTGGAATAGCGATGATATTATGTTAAAAATAAAATTAAACATTCTCCAGAACACATAGCTACTCTTTTTCAAAATAAACAAACGCCTCAAATGTGCTAGCTTAACTTGCGCATGTGCACAGACAGTGTGGTCAAGTCATGTGCACCTTGGCCGGGCCTGAATTAGACTCAAGACTGATATAGCAGCTCTGGGGTTTTGCATTTTGCACACTGGGTAGACATGACACAGTGCGCACGCACACACACGCACGTGCGCACGCTATCAATAAACATTGTGGCAGGGGGTTTCTCCATTATTAACAGTTAGTGGGGCTTTGTATACCAATACACACTACATCTAATAAATCATAAAGGGAGAGCGATAAGGAAAGAAGTGCGAATGCAGGAAATTAGTTTGCGAAGGAAGCTTTGGGGGGGTGGGACAACAAAGTGAATGTGTCTTCTCTGCCGCCTGGTTGCCAAGGCATCAACAGCTGTCATTCCAATGATGGCCCGTCACCCAGACATGGGGCCAACAGCAAGGTGACACATCAGTACACACATACTGCATCAGGGCCTTAATAGTCCTTCCTCAAATTAGAAATACTGAAAACTAATAATAAGGAGGTCAATATCTGCATTCAGTTAAATTAATACTTTGTCAATCATCATGCTGTCAATACACGTCGAGAACTGACAGGCCTTGGCCAACATTAGCCAATGTTAGCGACGTTAGCTACAAGGCAAACGCAAAGTCACGGCAATTTGTTATGTATTGAAACACAGCCGGGGGACGGTTTAATGTTTGGGTGTGTCTAGGTAGCTTACATCAGGGTACTCTTTGGCGGGCACGAAGAGCTTCTCCTGCAGGTGCATGATTGGACCCAAGGCCTCGGGCAGCTCCAGGGGGTGCTTGTCCACCAGGCCGTTCACCGTATCGTTGTACATGTCCTTACGCACCCTGTTGATCTCTGCAACACACGGGAACAAGACATAAACATGTGCTTAGCCATTTGCCTAGTTCGTAGAAGAGGCGTAGAGCGGTTGTGCCAGGATATTGCACGACTCTATTATGCCTCTAGAAATACAAGCCAAAAGTTGTAGAAAGCATATCTATAGGATTAAGCAATATTTATAGGCATACATAAACAATTAAATAAAAAAAAGGCAGCTAAACTGTTCCCCCCAGATTAGCACAGAAAATAGATTTTGATAGAGCCAGACAGAGTAGGTGGCTTCATATAGAAATATGTGTAGCTGCTGTAGTAATATGCATATAAACACATTTAGAAGGATTACGTATTTTGCAGAAAATGCATCAAAAAAATACCAGGCTTAAATAAGTCATCGAAAATGACAAAGCCAAGCAAATTGCTTAATGCACCTGACTGTACAAGTGTATGTAGTGGCCACATCCTAGCCTGCTGCGCCCTAGTGGCCACTCCGATAACACAGCCCGCTTGTGAGTGAGCAGAAAGCACAGAATAGCTTCAAGCTGGAGGTCCGTGCCTTCAGATCTGATCGCCCCGTCAGATCAAACTAATGGAGCTTAGGGATCGTCTCTAGCTGTATTTCATATCCCCCCCTTTCCCCACACACACACACACATACACACACACACACAGAGCTCCGGAGACATACTTCCGTAGGGGAGGGAGAAGGAGGAAATCTTTCAAATCCACAGCACATATTGCACTCCCTCTTTAAAAATCACATTCCACTCTGTCCTCCCAACCCAAACGTACCAACACCGGTCAGGAATGCGGCGGTGTGGGGGAGGGGAGACGAAGCACCGATTCACCCAGACCTGGCTAGCACGCACGTGTGCCGCGTTGTGCTTCGAGTTGACGACTGCAGTCCTTACCACCCTTTACATTTGACATTTACAGCCTTTGGACACTTTCATCCAAAGCGATTTATGTACATGTAGTACGTTTGTCAATAGGTGTGCCGGTCATACACCAGCAAACTGTACTTGTATTAGAATCATTACACATCGTCATGCCTACTACCACGTTAATATCGCCTAAACAAAATAGCTTAAAGATTAAATAAAGTACTTAAAACAAGAGCAGAACACATCTGGGAGAAGGGGGGTGGGGGGAGAGGGTTGGGGGGAGGCCGACACCTCTGACGTCTGAGCCAAAGCCTGGGCTTACGGCGGTGAATGTTTGTTATGTCAATGTTTAATGCCGCACTAATGGAGGCTAGGGGCAGAGGTCTCACAGGCCTCGGTGAGCCAGAGGCGGGGTTGCGATGAGAGTTGCCGTAGACCTAAATACCACTCGTACGGACCGAATCGACGGGGCCGCTGATTGGTTAGGTCCCATACGCACCTGTCATGCAGCTGTATGGCTTTACGCACATCTGGAGCACCCAGCATATTTACACAAACACAGAAGGAGTTTTACTGGGGATTTCAGCAATGGCCCCTCAGAAAACATACCTCACCAGCCCCCCCCACACACACACACCCAGCCTAGCAGCAGTTCTGTGTAAATGGGAGGACACATCAGTACTCCGTAAACTGAGCCAAAAATGATTGTGAGGACTATTTCCCTTGAGAAGAATTTACATGTAAATGTATTTTCTGTATTGCAAACAAACTGTGCTAGAAAGTTATTTTATTGCATTATAATAACACTTCTAGTTAACTTTGTTAGCCTAAGAACTAAATGCATAATTGTGACCTTACACAAATCTGCATATTGGAGAGGTCAGAAATGTAATCTCCATTAACATACAATTAACAACGCAGGCCTCGTTGTGACCGAAAGGTTAAAGGTTTACTGCCTGTAACAACTTGTTTATCCTTGTGCTGCCAGATTACACATTCTTCTGAGGGTAGAGGTCAATATCACATCCTTAACGCAAAGTACATGCCGTTTCCATGTACAGGTGAAAGAGGAAGCCGGCAAAGCCGGCATTAAACACAGTATTGAAGTTGAAATCTGTACTGACAGTTCTCCCCTCTGCGAACAGTAGCACCATTAACCTGACTACTGGAGAAATAGGTGTGTGCGTTTGTTTGTGTGGTTATTAGGATCCCCATTAGCTAATGTAAAAACGATAGCTATATCTAGTGGGGTCCAACAATTAAAAAAAAACATCCATGACAAATTTACACAAATCACATGACGTAAAAACATAAATATACATACAGTACATATACATATGTGTGTGTGTGTGTGTGTGTGTGCGTGCATGCGGATGAGAAGTAATATGGGCAAACAGAAGGTATTGTGCTTGTTTCAATGTCTACTCACTACCCCCGACTACGACACTGAAACATTTGCACGCACGCACCAACATAATTAAGAATATTTATCCTTCAGATAACAAAAGGAACGGAGACATGTGCGCCCCTCAACCTGCATCCCATTCTCTTGCAGCCGGCTGAAATGCCACATTAACATAAGGGGGCCGTGCCGGGCCATCAGCGGAGACGTGCGGCATTTGACAACCTCTATTTTCGGCGAGGCGCAAATCAGGCGCCAAGCATTCGCCGAAGTGCCGCGTTCACCCAAAGATTACCCCCTGCCCGGCCTGCAAAATCATTTGTCTACTTGTCCTCCCCCGGCAGAAAATGAGAGAAAGGGAAAAAATATATTAAAATGTTTCACAATTTCACAAAAGGGAGAGTGACAAAGAGGGAGGAGTGAGAAAGATAGCATATCAAGTGGAAGATGGGAAGCAAGGAGTTGTCCTTCAACTGTGGTGCTAAACGGGCTGTAACTCTTTCTCCCCCCCCCCCCCCCATACACACACACGCACACACCTCCCCCTTAGTGGAAGAAAGTTGTGTGTGTGTGTTTGAGATTAAGCGTCATATGAGGGGGTTGTGTGAGCAGCATCACATCTCCTGTTACTACCCCATCAGCCATCTCTCAGCCCTGTGTCTCCAGAGAACTGAGTCAACACACACGGGCAGGTCTGGCCCACCTATTCACCTGAGAGTGGGCTAGAACACACTGAGACAAGGTAAAGTGTGTCTACATTCAGCTCGTTTGCCTCTCCATCAATAGAATAAGAAGGTGGATGGGGGGGGTGTGAACAAACGTAGGCCTCGAGAAGCGGAGAAGGGTCGATGGGATGAGGGGATCCACAATAGTAATAATAATAATAATAATAATAATAAAATACAAATAAAAAAAACGGAGCCAGAGAAAAAGGCAGAAGTTTTGAGTCCGTTTGACTCTGCACGCTTCCGTGGGAAGATAAAACGATTCATTTCATCTCTCTGCCTCCGTTTTCTCTACATCTCTGCCCTTTTCGGCTCCAATCGGTGGCAGGGAGAGAAAAAGAAAATGTCACAGTCCGCGATGGTGGAGCCCTATCTGGCCTGTGCAAGCTCCGATAAAGGAGGAGATTTCTCCTCATCTCCTCTCTGATCTCCTAGCAGGAAAATGATGGAGAGGTTGGCATGGCCACGGGGATGAGAAGGGGTTGGGGGGTGCGGGGGGGGAGAGAAAAGAATAAGGAGGTTTGAGGAAGGGGACAGTTTGACCAGTACAACAGTATGGATGTAA
The DNA here is from genome assembly GCA_026546735.1 of Forbesichthys agassizii. Lineage (NCBI taxonomy): Eukaryota > Metazoa > Chordata > Actinopteri > Percopsiformes > Amblyopsidae > Forbesichthys > Forbesichthys agassizii. The sequence goes on from JAODLL010003080.1 coordinate 6,149, forward strand.
TGGGGAAAATACTAAAATGGAAGGAGTTTAGTTTCCTAATCCATGGAATAGCTTGCCCATCGTGGCGTAGCATACCATTGGTTAACGAGACGAAAGAGCAACAGCCAAAGCAAATTTAAAAAGGTATAGTCAGCTATCGCAAGGTAAGCTAATACACCAACTAGCTACATTTCACTAGCTGAGGCCGCGTGTCTACCAAAGCATTTTTTTCTCATGTTAGCGTTATTTTTCAATTGATTCCAATGGGAGCGCCGCACCTCAAAGTCGCTACAGCGGCAGGTAGATAGCAGACGTGGTTGCCCTGCCCGCGGCACCAGACAGCCGATGCTGGCATTGCAAGATCAGATCCTCACCTACACGCGGACGCACACCCCTGGGCACGCCGCAGGAAAAAACCAGACCTAGCCTAGAGGGAAAGGGAGTAAAAATAGAGTGCCCACTTGTGCACGAGAGATGATGAAAGATGCAAGAATGGAACGCAAAGCCTCCTAGTGTCTGTCTGAGCGATCACTGAAAGGCTTGAGAGAAGAGGTGGTCTGAAAATAAGAAAGGAGGGGAAAGGTGGGGGGGAGAGAGAGAGAGAAAGAATATATAGCAGTGCAAAATGTGTACTCGTGTCACTTGCGAGGGTGAGCTGTGTCTGACAAGGAAAGACATTTTATGCATTGACCCAGCCTGACGCCAATAAGCGCGATCAACTAGTAGCTTGTAGACTACAAGAAGAAGAGGGAAGGGGTGGAAATGAGTGACGGACTGCCCGTGTAGTCGTCGAAATCCTGGTGTAATCAGGCTCGGGGTTCAGAGGTCAGCCTGTTGGACCAGGCCCACTGGAGTAGGACAGGCGCTAGCCCATTAAGTGCCCCAGAAATAGCTGTGGCCCGTAAGGACGCGTTAGCCGCTTTGTCCTAGCTAGCTAGTTCCTGGCTGGGCAGCATGTGACAGAAGGGAGGGAGGGGGGGGGGGGGGGGGGGGATGTAACCGCTGTGTAATCAGAGCGATCGGCTCACGCCTGGCCAAAGCCGCTTAAAGAGGCCTTGTGATGCCAAGCATTACCCAGATAATACCTGCAACCTGAAACAGATAGAGTGGAAAGCCAATTAGGTCTAATGGCAAAATGACCAGATGTTTGACACCGTACCTGTCCCCGCGTACTGGACATGCTCAAGGTGCAGACATGCAATTTCCCACCACACACACCCATCTATACAGGAAGTAGGGACCCAGCACTGGCGACTGACCGCATAACATGGATATTGGGAAGCAGGTGAAGGGTGGCAGCAGGTCTGACGGCGTTGTGCTGCCCGGCACGTGAGAGAGACGAGCGTCGGGGCGAGGTACAAGCCTTTCCACTTTAAAGCCGCGCACTTTAGCAATCACAAAGCCTGGCTAACCGTGGCGGGAGAAAGGATTTGGGCTTTAATGCATTCCTCCCCTTTATTCACTCCTCAGATGACTTTATCCGAGGCGACGCTCCACTCCAACGGCTGGGAGTTTTGGCAGCCCGGGCATATAAAAAAAATAAAAAACCTTCCTTGTAGAAGTGCAGAGCAGTGGGGGCAAAGCGTGAGCTGGTAGGGGCGACTCATCCATGAAAACGTATTTATAGTGCTTATCGCCGACTCACAGCTGTCCCTGCAACTTCTCGCCTTATTGAGAGAAAAATAAAAAAGAATTACCGACGCCCATGCCTTATTGCTACCGAACCATCTTTGATTCAACAGTAGGGCCTACCGTGCACATTGCTTTGATAATCACGCATTCGGCCATTTAAGCAATGTTAATGAGAGTACTCAAAAATGAAGAGAAAAAGGCAGCCCACCCATTAAAGCTCAAAGAGGAAGAAGGGAAGTGCACTTTGAAATGTGCCCTAGGACAGCTAGAAACGAGTTAATATGCATGTCAAGATGATATGCCACTCTGCTGGGAATTGATTAGGACATCTGTCTTTTAGCTCTGGACAAGGTGTGTGTGTGTGTGTGAACTTATGAGCAATGTTTTAACATGGGAACATCTTCAACCCCCACGAGCAAATCAACAAGTCTAATGGTGATGTTTAATACAATGAGGCAGGGCCCGACAATAATGGTGGCCCGTGGCCAGTAAAAATGCAACTTAGGGACAGTAAAACTTGCAAAAAATTTGATTTGATTTATTTAGCCTACCTGAATCTGATGCAGTGCCATCTGTTAGAAATTCCCCACTAGAGCAAAAGGTTCATCAATAACATTTGCAAAACAATCGCTGACCAGCCAATAGTTTTTTCCATGCAAAGAGAGTTTGAGGGGGGCCGCCACACATCAGCGTCTCGATGTACTGGAAGTTTTCTCTAACTGTACAACCTCGCATTTAAAACATAGCCAGCTATCAGTATTTCCTGTACAGCGATTAAACGCTCGCTAAACAGAAAGAGCAGGACAAAGTTTTGGGAAAACAGGGGCAGGTAGATCATCTGAAAATGTACTAGACTGAAATATATACGTTTATTAAAATAATTAAACTGGCTGTCGGCTAAAAAGTGTTTACATGTTTTTCGATTTCAAAATAAAAGCTCTGGAATTATATCAACATATCTAGAAAAGAATAGTCTTTAGATAGCATAACGTGTAGTAGGTTACTCAATAGAGTATTGTAAATATTTGTAAAAAACAAAAAAACAATCAGCTTTAACTTTACAATGTAAACATAGCCATTTACAATAGCCAGTTTATATGATCGGACAACGCCTCCAGTCAAGTCTTGGATATAGCCTACAGAGAAATACCAATTTATTGCTACCTTCTCTGACAAACAATACAGTATGATAGCCTGTTTAGTGTAGCTGAAATCTCAATTTCATATTGTGATGGCAAGTGAATAGTAACCTATTCCTCAATAGCTCGTCTTACAAATGTATACAAGGAAATTGAAAAGTAGCTTTGTTTCAGACAAGCAGACCACATGACAAGTCATTTGTGGTGTATTCTGATTCTACACTAAAATATCCAGGACACATTTAATGATGGATTAAAGATGTTAAAATAATATAATGCTTTGGTTTTGTTCCAACACTGATAAATTACTAATAAAGATTTGGAGGAGGGACCAGTTTTAGGCCAGTTTGTTTCAAACCCACAGGTCTTACTGGGCCAGTTGCAAAAAATGTGAACATTGAGCTCTGTAATGAGGACATGCACAAAGTCCCATCTATGAATACAATGTCACCTGCCATCACCGGATATGTAAAACATTCCCTTCATTAACATTTCTCTCACTTGGACATTTCATTTTACAGTGAAACAGGAGGGAGAAGAACCCCCACTTTGCAGGCCACCCTGAGACAAGTGTGGCCTGACTGCTGGAGCAAAATGGCTACAGAAAGAAATGACAGTGCACTTTGTAACTTTGTAGGCAGCCAGGGGGAAGAGATTTACTGTGTATTAGAGCAGGGGGGTGGGATCACCTAAGGTGGGCTAGTCTTTAAGCAGATAGACCACTCAATAAAACGACTGGTGTAACAAGGTTTTGGAGTTCCCCGCCAGCTACGGCCTGGTAAACAAGCACACCAGACTAAAAGTCGTTTGTTTGGCGATATCTCACAGGTTTTACACAGGAGATAGCAAGTTAATGTTCGCGTGCGAGAGAGATTAAAAGAGCGAGCGTTAGCCGCCTACCTCCCCCAGCAGCACACAGCGACCTCGCATCGTCAATAATTACTAGCTGCAAATGCCTCACAGCACCAAAGAAAACGCTAAACTCGTGCACACATCGCGTACACATAAAACAAACACCGTGGCGAAACATAGGCGCACCTAATGAGGCAGACTAAGATCTCCTGATGAGAATGAGAGTACACAAACACTTTGGGAGCGATGGTGGGGGAGGGCCGCCTCACAGAGTCTTCTGAACAAATTATGAAAGAATATCGGGCCATGCCTCTCCTGAAGCACCACACACACATACTCCCCCTTCTCCGCATACCATTACCAACCACGACACAAAAGACTCCCTCGGCACTCCTCTCCCTGACGAGCTCACAATCTGGGTGACAGTCTAAAGCGTCTTGGTGCGGCTCACTCCTTAGCTAGTACTGCTGACGCATTGCTAGCTACGGTACTGTGGCCAGTGCTACAGTGTACCCCCCCCCCCCCCCATAACCGACTGTGAGCACAATGAGGCTGAACCCCGAGTAAACCCCTCCTGTCATCATGGGCGAGGGGAGCCACGTTTTAACAGCGGCGAGCTAAACGCAGAACGAGCGCGCCGGCAGACAGACGACGGCCGCGAGCGGAGCCATTCATCATAACCGGTTGTGGAGGGATGGGGGAGGGAAGGGGAGGGAAGGGGGGTGAGACACGGCGGTGACTTTACGGCTGACGTGTCTGGCGCGCCGCACAGCCATACGGGTCCTGAACGGGATGTGGCTGTTGGCACATCTCAACACACACACAAACAGCGTGGAACGTTGTTGTCGTAGCGCGTTACAGCGCCGGTGAGACAGACAGGGGAGACTAGGAGAGAGGGGGAGAGAACGCAACAGAACAGGAGTAACAAGCCAGAAACAACACAGTCACTGTACAATAGGTCACTGTAGAGGCCATGCGCCAGATATCATTTCCCGCTCTGGTGGAAGCAACACAGGGCCGTGAGGCGGGCAACATTCTGCCTGGTACGTTCTTACAAACAGCGCACACACACACGCGCATACACACACACTCTGAACGCTGCCTAGACTCAATTCACTCAGGAGGAAGGGTGAGACGCAGAGAGACACAGGAGGTGAGGGGTGAGGCTTCAAACCTGACAGATAAATAGTTAGAACAACGTGCAGATGTTTGAGGCAGTGGAGTTTGAAGCAACTACAGGGTTTAACCTCTTTTAGGGTCCCCCTCACCCCACCCACCCACCCACCCACCCCAATAAAATCTAAGAGGTTTTATTGAAGCAGCGAGAAGGGAGTGCGTCTTAAAGAGTATCCGCAGAGCTATTAAGATCTCAGACTAAAATTAGAAAGAAGGATCATCACATTTGATGGTGTGGAACTGCTTTATGGGGCTGTGTATGTGTATGTGTGTTGGAAGGGAGGGGGGGGGGGGGGACGCTGGCGGCTCAATGAGCCATGGTAGTGCCAGTTTCCCCGCACACAGTGGGGTCCCTGTGAAACAGGGAGATGATACTGGCGGGGAGGGTCGGGCTCAACGCTGAGCCGTAATGGCCTTCTCTTAATGGCTGCCGCAGGGGGTCAGTGTTCATTACTGTCTGTGTGGGGGGACTTTCAGGAAGGATCCCGGGGGTGAACCTTGTGAATATGGATGTGTGCGCACACACACACACACGAGAAAGATTCACAAATGTTGCCCACATCATGTGCAATAAAAGGGCATTCTAAACACACGTGCACAACCACATCTTAGCAGTATCAAAGAGCAGGTCAGCTGTAGCTGGGTGCTCAAACATTTTTAAATTCAGAATTTCATAAAACGTCAATTATCCAAGATCGCCGCTAAGACAAAGCTGAAGCTAATGCAGTGTGCTAGTCCCCACCACGCTCTGACACAGTTCAACTTTCACAGTAGGCCAAGTAGCCCAGCTCAGCAGCCACGCTAAAGCACACAAGTGCACAGTCAGACTCCCACTAAAATACCAGGCAAATATAGGTTATTTTACTGCTGCAACTGGGAGGGGGATATGTACCGTTAAATTGGAAGGCACGGCAATAGTCATTTAACAGACCGGCTTCAAGAGGGAAGCCTCATAATCTGAAAATGGTTCCACAGACATGGAAAAAGGAATAAAGTACAAAAAAAAAAAAAAAAAAAAAAAAAAAAAAAAAAACCACA
>JAODLL010003081.1:0-11963 GCA_026546735.1 Forbesichthys agassizii
AATATCTTTTTGATACTAATTAATAGCTGTCAGATTGGTTTGATGACATTAACCGCAGTTGTATACTCTCTCATGTCTGTTGACAAAAGGTCATTGCGCCGTTTGAGGCATGCATTTCATAATTGCAAATGAATATACAAGCACAGTAATTCTTTCCAACTAATCTCTATAAAATATTGCTGATTATATTTTCGCTCTGTTTGAACAACTATGGTTGGCTGTTTTAAAACTGTATTGAAGCTTAGGTCTAAGGATGTAATGCTGTAGCCTAAAGGAATATAAAAACATTTATTTTCAGCTAATATGTTAATTATGCCAAAGAATTGTCACAAAGTACATATGCTTGTCTATTTAAAAGATAATTGTTCAAGTCAACAAAGTCGCAGTTGGTTGTAAAATTATAAAGTAATATTTAGTTTTATGTGTAACTGCTCAGTGAAGGACAGCTTTCGTCTCACACAAGTCACCAAAATAAAGCTTTCTTCGGCTTGTGGCACGAGAACGTCATGATGTCACTTACAGGACTTATGGGTTTGTAGTCTTACTAATTACATATTTTCACAGTCTTATACTTCAACAAACTGCAACTTTCTTAACACTTAACCATACATATTTTTTCTGAACTAAGGTCCCACAATATGTAAGTGACTTAGGCTCTCTATAGTTATATTCAGCTGTTCGAATCTTCGGGTTTTGAAGCTGAACACACAAACACTTTCCCATATTAGCTACCTCGTCATCACTGCTAGCTAAAGCTAACAAGTGAACTTTTACAACGTTTGCTCGACAAGTCCCTAGCAAAACTAGTTATGCTTGTATGGTTAGAGGTGGATGTGTGTCTGCGATCAAGCCAGCCAGCATTTCAATTGTACCGCGCGTTAAAAGTTAAAAACCTGTTTAGAGTTCACTCACATGAGCTTCAGTACGTACGCAGTCACAGTATGGCCTCTATACATAATTTCATATGGCTATTAATCTAAACAGGAAGAAAAAAAAATCTGCATAACAGTTCAATATACATTGAATTCAAAATTAGGTTTGCATTTGTAGACATAATATAGAGATTACCATACAATGAAAACAAATGAAAAACAAAACACAAAAGGTGAATAATTGCATATCGGTGATGCATTATTCTTGCCCTTAATAGAATTTCTACTCCGTTCCCAAAATTGTGGCTGTGATGCTAAATATTTTAACTTGGGAGCACATGTGCACCTTGGAGGGAAAGTCAATGTGGAGTCAAGATTTTCCAAAAGTGAAAAATATGCCATGACATACATTATTATTTTTAGTTGTGTGTAGGGTAGTTGTACACACACACACACAAACACGCTTTCACGCAGTGTGAGTTGTACAAAACACCAGATGGCAACAGTAAGGCTTATCATCTGACCATACCGTCACATACAGTGACAGGTCAGGATACACTGAATCAGATTGTATAGTGGTATTGGGTAAACCCAGAAATGATAGTGGTAAGGCTTGCAATGTGATCTGAATTATACTTTGCCTCAGACGCGGTATATATTAAGAGGGAGAGGAGAAAATATTAAACAGACAATGATATAGCCATACTGTAACAGAATAAACTGTAGTACGGAACAGACCATTAATGTAGTTCCTATAATTCTAATATCCCGCACCAATGTCCCCTCACTCGCGAAACAAGACCCCAAGGTACTTGAACTCCTTCACTTGGGGTAAGGACTCATTCCCCACCTGGAGTAGGCACTCCATCGGTTTCCTGCTGAGAACCAGATTTTGCGGTGCAAATCCTCATCCCACCGGCTTCACATTCGGCTGCGAACCGATCCAGTTAGTGCTGGAGGTCACAGACCGATGATGCAATAAAGACCACGTCATCTGCAAAAAGCAGTAATGAGATCCCCAGGTCACCAAACCGCAACTCCTCCCCGCCATGACTACTGTCCATGAATATCACAAAAAAGATTGGTGATACCAACCCCAACCTGAAACGAGTCCGATTTACTGCCGAGAATCCGAACACAGCTCACGCTTTGGGCATACAGGGATTGGATTGCCCTTAAAAGGGACCCCCTCAAACTCCTGCAGCACCTCCCACAGTATCTCCCGGGGATCCCGGTCATACGCCTTCTCCAGATCCACAAAACACATGTAGATCGGAAGGGCATATTCTCAGGCCCCCTCCAGGATCCTTGAGAGATTAAAGAGCTGGTCCGTTGTTCCACGACATGCGGCCTCGGGTCAGATGTTACGATCACAAAATCGATCATCGACCTTCGGCCTAGGGTGCTCTGGTACCACGTACACTTATGAGCATCCTTATGTTTGAACATGGTGTTTGTTATAGAAAGTCCATGACTAGCACAGAAGTCTAACAACAAACACCTGCTCGGGTTTAGATCAGGTAGGCCATTCCTCCCAATCACTCCCCTCCAGGTATCTCCATCATTGCCCACGTGCGCATTGAAGTCTCTAAATAGAACTATGGAGACCCCTACTGGAGCCCCATACAGGACTCCATTCAGGGTCTCCAAGAAGGCCGAATACTCCGAAATGTTGTTCGGTGCATATGCACAGACAACAGTCAGAGTTTTCCCCCCCACCACCCGTAGGCGCAGGGAGGCGACCCTCTCGTCTACCGGGGTAAACTCCAACGTAGCGGTGGTCAGCCGGGAAATTAGAGTATCCCCACACCCTAGGCAAAGCGCTGGGCTGATACAAACATCTTAAAACTTTTGGTAGTTTTGCCCCAAAATAAGGCTCAAAAAGCTGTTTTTCTCCAGTATATAACTCCACTACGCATGCGCAAGATTACACGACAATAATTGCTGCATTACATGTTCAGTGTTCCCAGTTACAAGATTCCATTAAGTGAGAACTTTCACAGTAATGTGATAAAAAGAAGCTTATTGACACTGTGCACATTGCCTCTGGTTTCCTGTACGTTTCAGGTTTGATTTTAAGGTGTTATTGCTTGTTTTTAAGGCCCTACATGGATTGGCCCCCTCTTGTTTAGCTGCACTTATTAATCGTCACTCCCCAGCCAGAGTACTAAGGTCGAAAAATGTAAGACTCCTGGAGGTCCCTAGAGCCAGGCTTAAAACAAAAGTGGATCGAGCTTTTTCAGTGGGCGTTCCCATCCTGTGGAATAGTCTGCCACTACACATTTGAGAGGCACAGACCTTGAATGCTTTTAAGTCTATGCTAAAGACACATTATTTTTCTTTGGCATTTAACTGTAAATGATCTGCCACTGAATGTCTACGTGGTCTTTTTGTTTGGTTACCTTACCTGTACTATTGTCTATGTTGTTATTTTGTCTGTTACAACTTATGTGTACAAACATCTATGTTGTCATTTTGTTTGTTTTCCCTTTACTTATATATATATATGTTTATAACAGTTGATTTATTGTTTTCCACCACTCATTGGGTTTTACTTTGTTCAGCACTTTGGTCAACCATGGTTGTTTTAAAAATGTGCTATATAAATAAAATTGACATTGACATTGCCGCTAAGCACAAGGCAGTCTTGTCTTTCCTGCACACATGACACGAGTACATCAAAATATTTCAGGGTGAACAGCACATGCAGACCATGCATAGTGAATGAAGACAAAGAGATACGTAACCACCGTTTTAGAAAGATTATATTCTGTATTCCAACGAGAAATGTGCAACAACAACAAACAACATCCTAAGGGGAGAGAAACAGAGAGAAATTAGAGAGGGAGAGAATGTGCAGACTGCGCAACACCTTTAAGCACCCGAGTAAAAGCAGCATTTTGGAGCAGGGCCAATGAGTGGAAGGGTAATCTGTCCATTAGTGTTCGTCATATGAACCTAAATCACCCTGTTCCAGCTGCAGTGGCAACAGGTTTATGCTATAACAGCTCTTAGGTTGCGCTTCTCTTGTGACATCCATTAGTTTAGACAAGTTCTTATCTGGCCGCTGGTGTGAAACCAGCAGACAAAGTGGTCATCCATGTCAAACCATGTGTGCGATGAAGCAAGGAATTACAGTGATTTCGTCTCTTTTGTTTAATCAGATTTGTCTGACAAATTATTTGCTTCAATCGATCACATTTATAAAAATAAGTATTCCTCAATGACTCCTCAGTAAACCATTTAAGGAGACAGAAGTGACAGACCCAGGAAGTGATACAATATCTAGAAACAAGGCAGAGGACAGCAGGTTGAAGAAAATATAATCAGACACTGCTCACTACCGTGGTCCGGCCCTAGTTTAGCATCTACCTGCAGCCTCCACAGATCAAACCTCAACATCAGTGTGTGTGTGTGTGTGTGTGTGTGTGTGTGTGCGCGCGCGCGTGCGTACTGTATGTGCGTGTGTCCTAATCTAACTAGTCCGGACAGACACGGAGGCATAAGCAGCTCTGCTAGACTCTGCCCGACTTCTCAGAGGAATGTAGACGGGGTGGACCTCTGCTCGCCGTGTTACATGTTGGGCTAAAGCAGTGCTTCTCAATTATTTTCTGTTACGTCCCCCATAAGAAGAAGGAAACATTTTGCATCCCCAAACTCTCCGCCGCGACTGTAAATAGTATAATTTGTCTATTAAATTGTTATAAGTACACTTCTGCATAACATTGTATCCTTATTAACATGAAAGAAAACAAAAATTTACAGCAAAGAATAACTTTAACATCGTTTTTTAGTCTGTAACAGAAAATATTTAAAGTGCATCAATTTGCCTGAAAAATACATGTCAATCCTTATTTAAACTGTACATTTTTTTTACTGAAAAGAAGAATTAAATATAATCAATCAATAAATAATCATAAATTTAAATTGATCCTCGTCTCCCACTGTACAGTGAAGCCAAGCGCTACATACGCTTCATCATATTTCCTTGTCTTAGCTTTCAGAGACTTATGTTTGTCTCATTATCTCAGTCTCTCTCCGCCTTTCTTTTCATCCCTGTTAAATATTTTTCCATGGTGTCTCTTAAGGTTTTGTTATCTGCACTTCATATCTCCTGCTCTGTGCTGTGTGCTTGTTTGGTGCAAAAAAACCCTACTCCCTGCGGCAAAAAAAGTATGTTCCCTGGGGTCACACGCTCCGAGCCCCCCCAGGCGCCCCACTATTTGAGAAGGACTGGGCTAAAGGGACAGGATGTGTCAGAGCTGGAGAGCAGGGCCAGCCCTCCGCGCTCACGCTGAGATACCCAGGTAGGCCATGCTGGTTAGGGCCCAGTGAGGAGCACAGGGAAGGCTATGAGGAAACGAGGTTTATGCTGCGAAGATCAGCCTGCCTCAACAGTCACCATTAGAAAGTTAAATAAACTTAAATAAACTTAATTGCATGGGCTGTGGTTTTGCATGAAACATTCACAAGTTAAAGTGAGAGACTGATATGGCCATCAAGTGTTTACAGGGGTGCAAACTAATCCCTAGTGAAAAAGGTGACAAACTAAAACAGCGGTCCGGGGTTATGCCCCCCGGGAAAAATAGCTTTGAAATGTGGATTTACAGCCGATTATAGCATTATGTTAGGGGAAAAAAACTCACCTTGGAATGAATCAACAAAAGTAATGTTAAGGGGGACATCAAATGGTAACAATAAATTATCAGATTGACATGGGTAAATGAAGGCTACATGGACTGGTCAAATGTGTTGCTAACCTAGCTATAATGGGCAAAACTATAGCACCTTTCATAATGGCAACTCAAAGTGCTTCAGGGCTTAAAGCAAGTTCAATTTCTGATCGTGAAATATTTTCAGGCAAATGCTTTGTAGGCTTCAGTTAAGTTTCTGTAACATAGTGCCAAGTCACAAAAGATAACTGAACGTGAATGTACTGCCTATAGCTAACTAACAGGCTAGTGATCAGCAAGTTGCGGATAACAGCTCGTAAAGAAATGGGAAATCTGTTACAAAGTGCAGAAATATTCCCAATATATTACAGAGGAATATATTTAATATACATCAACCAAATAAATAATAATAAAAAATAAAGAATAAGTGTGTTAACAATATGACAAAAAAACGCTACATTCAAAGGGCTCAGGGCTGAATAGACGTGTTGGTAATGTCTCCCCATACCCCCTCCCCCTTTCAACTCTAGGCTATTGCGCAACATTCTTAAGAGGGGCAACTCACTCGTCTAGCAGCTGCAATGGCCCGTCTTTAAGCAGGTGCGATTGGCTCAGTAAAATGGTGTATTTATGAACAGTCAGAAGACAGAAGCACCTGAAGAAACTGCCAAATATCCATGTATAATCCAAGTTGCGTCACAATGGTTAGTTCAGAGAGTATCTTTCAGCTAGTGAAAATGTACTACAGAAGCTACAGTAGGCAGTCAGACTCAAACACAAAGAGGCCGTTTATCGTGACACTTTTTACTTTTATAGCCCAGGAGCGGCATGACTTCCCCACGCTCGAGTTAACTTCACCCAGAAAATCGCCGGACAGACAGAAAGTGAAATAAATATAGGGAATATTTTGCGATTCAAATGGAAGTAGATTTTCATAGTTTGTAGGTGTTTATCCTGTTATTAACAACTGCCCCTGTGCGCGGGGGCGCACCCCCCACTACCCTATTCGAAAGAGAATTTTTTTGAATATATAAATTTCGAACAGTATTATTATACACGTCTGGATAGCCAAGCCTCTCGCCTAGCAATGTAATCTAACAACCATTGCCCAAATGTAAGCATTTTTCAAAGTCAAGCAGATTAAAACAAATATCGTAAATCATTCGTAGGAATTATCGCGATTCATTGCCATGACGCTCGTAAAATAATTTTTTTTGTCATGTTGTGTGATTTATCTGATATTATCAGAGAGAGCGCATTTCCGTGGTTCTAACACTGTTCTCCCCTTGCCGATAGCAGCATGCTTTAGAAAGATATCTTTACACGAATTATGCCTTTAGAATTAGAAATTGCGCTATGCGCCTTACCTGTAATGCGTTCGTTGGAAAAATCTATAGTGTAAAAAAGATGCTATATCTTAATTTCCATAAAGTTATTACATAAAATAGTACATTATGTCAGGCGAAAATGAAAAAAAAAGATAATTTTGCTGTATTTGAGATTAATTTACTAATAAACAGTGTCATCCACATGGAATATATAACTTGAATTGGAATCTCACATGGGTTATCTACATTTTAATACCAAAATAAGCTTTGTAACTTGTTCAGAACTGCATAAAACCTTACAAATGAAAGGGAATGTTTTTACAAGGAAAAACATTTGAAAAAGGCCTAGGGATGTCTAGTTCGCAACTGGTTATCTGGCTATCTACATCTTTTTATGACATGTTACGACTAAAATGACTGATTTGCCTTGACTATCCCTTTAAACCCGTTAAAAACGACAGGCGACGTGCCGCCCACATTGTAGTATTGTAATGTAGGTGCCAGAATGTCTGAGGAAATGCCCGCTTATCATCGCGCAAGAATATATTCCAAAAACATTTATCTATGTGGAATTTAAAAAACTGCCCACGCTGGAAAACTTGTAAGCCCCGAATTTACATACAAACGTATCGTTTTTATTTAAGAACAATAAGGTGCTTCTCAATTACCAGATAACAGTAACAGTACTAAGCCTGCGCCCTGGTCAATGAAGCGCCAAAACTATCTTAGCTACAGTAAAACAAATGTACGTTGACAAGCTAACCTCACTACCTGTATAATTATGGTACTTCAAAAACAGGTTGTGTGTTAATCGATGCCTGGAAGTAGTAAATAGTTACAGTAGCTAACTAAAAGGCAGCTAAACGTAATTTTTTATTTGTGGCATGAAATTGTCTATCCAGCAGCTGCGCAGTTTATCAGTCAGTACTCTGCACGAGAGTACTGTTACCTAGATACGAACGATGTGATGACGCAGGGTGAGCAAAACAAAAATATATCCACAGGGTGAAGTCAATTCACAGAACAGAAAATGTTTCACGCTTACTCAGATACAATAAGACGTAGATCCCCCCCCCAAAAAAAACAAAATATTATTGCAGATCTACACAATTCGCGTGGATGACATATATTGAAGTAAAAACGGCGAATTTCGCCAAAAGGTTACAAGCTTGCACCTGTGTTTAGATCAAACTCCAAACAGAAATGGGGGTGAAATGCCTTAATGTGCTCACACTGCCACTTGTGATATGCAAGGAAAAACAAATAGTCATACTGTAGTGCATATATGACCATGGCCCCTGCTACAGCAGCCTTGTGTGATTGTGTTAATTACCTGGTGTAGGCATTGTCCTAGGATATATCTGCCGTGGACAGTTAACAAAACACACACACACTTTTGTTTGTAAAAAATGTCTACCAAATGTTGTCATTTCAAATAACAGAATTGAGACCTAGACAAACTAAAGCAAACATCCAAGCAAGTCGAATGACATAACCTCAACAGTAATTGACATGAGGGCAACACATGCTCACTTTTGTGAGATACTGTATATATATATATATATATACCCAGTATACATACAGTATATAGTACACCCCTCACAACACCAAGCTTTTGGCTAAATTAAATACATTTTTCATTGGCAGGTTCATGTAATGAACAATCCATGCATAAATAAATAAGTGTGATAAGCAATTATCTGCATGTAATCAACAATGACTTAGAAATCAGAAAAAAAAACCATCTGGGTAAAACATTGAATATTTCAATATTCATAACTATTTTGTAAATGCTTTGCTTAAGGATTTATTTTGCTGTAAAACACAATAGCACAAAGTGCGATAAAAATCCAACCTATGCAGGTTTCTTGACACTAGCTTGAGCTGTGAAAGGCTACTCCCACTGGGAAATTATGACATTTGACACCAAGGTAATTTGTTCACAATATGAAAGCGCTTTCAGAGAATATATGTAAATGTATTATTAGGAAAACCTCTTGAGATGAACCATCTCGTTTTCAAGAGGGTCCTAAACATACACAAAATTACAAAACATAATGAGTTACATTCATACAAACAGACAATTGCTCTCCAGACCTAATCACTTCCCCATCCACTGATTCACTTAAGTTATCAGAATATATTCAGCAGAAATACATGCATATACACAAATATTATCCACATTCAGTAATTATAATCAAGCATACATTATATTATAATGTACTGTATTGTATGTATGATCTTCATATTATAAGTAGCACAAGCAGGTTGTTTGGAGGTAAGAAAAAAGAGATGCCTTTAAAAGGTGAAAAGAAGTAATGGATCTACTGGGCAAATTGTTCCAATCAGAAGGGGCTTGAAATTTAAATGCACGTCGTCCAATTTCACTTGAAATTCTAGGAACAATAAAAAGAGGATATTCTGTGTTTCGTAGACTATATAATGGTCTATGTGGGTTTAAAAATTGCTTTAAGTATGAGGGATAATTAAGGAAAATACATTTAAATATACACTGTATCCAATAAAAATGTCTTCTAGATTTAGGTGTTAACCAATTCAGTTTCTCATACATAAGACAGTGATGAGTTATATAAGGACACCTCAAAACAAATCTACAAAGACTATTATAAGCAACATTGAGGACGAAGATTTGTTTCTGAGGTATTTTGATAGACAACATCAGCATTTTTTCTAATATGTAGGGTAAAACAGTTAATAGAGCGATATAATATTCTTAGGCTGCAATTAATTTTCTTTATCACTGAATCAATATGGGACTTAAATGATAGTTGTGAATCCAGCCAAATACCTATTTAAATTCCTCCACTTTCTGAAGAGGAGTCCCCTCTTGCAATTTGACAAAAGAGTTATTGGTGATATGCGAAAGTTTATATCTAGTACCAAACAACATACTATAAGTCTTCTTCTTATTCATTAAAAGTTTGTTAAGACAAAACCATTTTTGAACAGCATCAAAGTCAGCTTGTAATGTACTTTGAATTTCAGCTACATCAGTGTTGGAGGAATAGATCACTGTATCATCGGCATATAATTGAATATGGCAATCAGAACAGATTTGTGGGAGAAAAATAGAGAACAGCAGCGGCCCCAGAGATTAACCTTTTTTCTATGATTGTGAAATCAGATTGACTGATAAGAGACACACTGACATCTGAAGTGCAAATATGAGTTAAACCATAATACAGCATTTTTAGAGAGACCAATTGCATAAAGCTTGTCAAGAAGAAGATAGTGATGTCAAAAGCTTTAGTTAGATCTATAAATATTGCACCAGTATACATATTACTTTCTAAAGCAGAGGAAATGTCATTTGTGAATTTTAAAAGTGTAGCTGTAGCGAAGTTAGGTCTGAAGCCAGATTGATGTGGAGACAAGATTAGATAATCATTAACATATTGAGATAGATGATTAAAAATGATCTTTTCAAACACCTTTGCTATACTGTTAATAATAGAAATGGGTCTATAGTTGTTAATATCAGAAGGGTCACCCCCTTTATGTAATGGAATAACTCTGGCACACTTCCACATTGATGGCATTTCACATGTGGGTAAGGATAAATTATATAAATCTGACAAAGGATATGATAGAAAATGTGAGGCAATTTTAATACATTTAATCTCCAAATCATCTGGGCCCGCACCACTGCTTGATCTTAAATTATTAATAACCTGCTGCACATCAATTGGACAAATTCTTCTAAAGGAGAAGGAGCTACCACAGGTTGTATTGATTACTGGGGTATCAGACAAAAGGACATTAGAAAATGTTGAACTGCAAACAGTGGAGAAATTATGGCTGAAGATATTAGCTATGATAAAAGGATCATTAACAACTTTCTTATTATCTCTGAGTAGCAGTGCTTTTTGTAGAGGTGTTAATTATACTATTGATTGTATTCCAAAACTGTTAAGGACTATTATATTCATTAGCTAAGCAGTTTTTATAGTAATTACATTTTGCATTTCTTGTTTTGGTTGTACATTTATTTCTTAGAACTTTATATGCAGTCCAATCATCAGCATCCTTTGTCAGACGATGTTTTCCCCAGGCTTTATCTCTCTGTTTAAACATATTTATGATATCACTGTTAATCCAAGAAAGATGTCTACTTTTAACTTTTATTATTTTCCAGGAAACATGTTTATCTATAATTTTAATGTTCTGTGTAAAAGAAATTCCAAGCATCGTCTACAAAGGGTATTAGCTGAAACCTATTGCAGTTTATATAATTTAAGTCTTGGATAAAGCGTTCAGTATTCAAATGTTTGCATTGTCTTACTTTGATACATCTTGGCGGGAGCCGAGGTACCCTAATCTTACAAACACAGAAAATAATGGAATGGTCACTAAGACAGTCTGGTAAAACCCCAGATGTAACAATTCTATCGGGATAAGTCACAAGAATCCAGTCCAACAGGGAATTAGACCTGTAATCAGATCTGGTAGGTTCTTTTATGAGTTGAGTAAGGTTTATACTATTGAATAGGTGTCGGTCCTTAGAGGATGATTGATCTAACCAGTTACGGTTAAAGTCACCTAAAATAACAATTTCATATGAATGAACTAGCGAGTTAATGGTAGCCAAAATATGCTTTGTAGATTCTGAGGGAGCATTTGGAGGTCTATACATATTTCCAATAGTTATTTGTTTGTTCTCATGAAAAATTATTTTAACAAAGAGACACTCGAAGTGCAAATGGTGCACTGTTGGTACAACTAACTCTGATAACAGATTTGAACATACATACAGTGCCCTCCACAATTATTGGCACCCCTGTTAAATTTGAGTAAAAAAAGCATTATAAGAATTCAACTTTTGGTGAATTAGCTTGATGTCACATTGAAATACATGAGCAACATGCAACCTTAATATGAAGTACATTTATTCTGAGAAAAATAATTCGGTCATAAAGAAATAAATACTTTTAACAAAAACATGTCTGCCACAATTATTGGCACCCCTAGTTATTCATATGAACACAATGTAACGATGTATTGATTTCCATTTATATTCTACTTTATTAAATTGATCAGAGTGGGTAGGTATTTTCAAGCAATAATCCATT
>JAODLL010003082.1:0-11963 GCA_026546735.1 Forbesichthys agassizii
TTTGGGAGGGCAATGGTTTTAGTGACCCATTCAATAGCCTAGGTACATTAAAGGTATCTAAATCATTCTAGAGAAAGCTTGTTGATCAAAACAAAATAATCTCTTGCTTCCATCAGAAGCTCGGCCTACCACACACTGAAAACACACAGCAATGGCTAGGATATTGTTGTGTGGTGCGGTCTGCACCACTTTGTTAGTGTTACTATTTACAGAGGCAGGGCTGTGTATAGATTATATATAAACATCAGATTTTATCAGCACAAAGAACAGGCAATGAGATATAGCCTATTGTGAATTGACAGTGAAATCTCTTACTGAAGCTTTAAGTTAACTAGCTATTCTCACATTGCATTGTAGCCTACAACGTTTTGTTAGTTTTTTTAGTCACCTCACTAGTGCCATACCACTAGTCTACCCCTAACCAATTTCTGACCCAAAACCTGAATGTAACCCTTAAAAAGCTTATGCAATGGAGGTCTTAAAAAATGAGGGCTACAAAACACACTTCAGGTTGATAATGAATATAAATGAATTGATAATAGTCAGTGTTAATTTCGTTGACAAAATATTTTCATCAACCAACCTTTTCTATCACTAAAACAAGACTTTAACAAGACGTTAACGAGACAAAAATAGACAATTATAATTTTTGCTCTACAGTAGGAAAATCTGACAAGGTAGGACAGATTGACAGAAACCAGATCGATTCCATATGCACACTGGTCTTAAAAAGTAAACAAATAGCCTACATTGCTGATCTAGATTCCTTACTTTACCTTACCCTTCCAGGTTCAAATGAATTAATTAATTTGAAGGGACAAAGTAACTTAAATAAATAAATGGTTATAGCTTGACTGTCGGCTATGCTACCACACCATATGCATGCAATAAGAATTTTGCATTTGTTTAAAGAGAGAAAACATATTGACTAAAAGTTTACTAAAATGTAATGATTTCGTTGACAAAAACGCTTTTCTATTTTTGTTGACTAAAATAGACTAAAACTATTTAGAATGAAAATTACTAAATGTGACTAAAACTATTAAGCATTTTCGTCTAAAGACTATGACTAAATCTAAAATTTCTGCCAAAATGAACACTGATAATATGATTCAGTTGTCATGTTATTTTCATGGTTATTTTAGGTGCAGCAAAAGGCTCTTGCCCAATCTCTTTTACAGTATGGCAGTAGGCTATAATCTCTACGGCCACCTTGGTTCAAGTGAATGCAAAACATTGACGTTTGGCTTCTGTTAAGATATAGTTAAAAATGGTTATGGAAAAGCACAATTGCATACACACTAGACGATCCTACCAATTCATATTATTTTTTATTATTATTATTATTATTATTATTATGATATTACTTACTTCGCAAGTCATGCAGACAGAACGAATGATACACAATCCATAATGTTCAGCGATGAACCATTCTAGGTCATGTTGCGTAGACAACGCACGTCACTGACAGATACCTACAAACGTTTTATATTACGTAAACACGTTAGTGCAAGCACTCCCGGAAGCCATACAGTAGAGAATGCATTGAAGAGCCTGCATAAAAAAAATAAAGATGTTAACGCAGAACTTCTATGAGAGTAGTAAGGACGATTTTCAGACATATTGAAATTGCCCAAAAAGGGGCTGGAGCCTGGCTATACGTACTCCATGGAACATCTACACTAGTAAAGTTTGAAATGCCCTCCTCTCTCTTTCTCCCTTGTGCGTCGCCCAGTCGCCTTAATGAACAAACCGTCCCCGCTAATGTATGGCATTCAACATGTACATTCATTCTGTTACTGCTGCTACAGTTAGATAACTTTTTTTTTTCATTTAAACATACCTTTTACTTAAATTACTCTTTTTGTTTGCATGTCATGGGGTGGCCAGAATAACGTTAGTCTTGTCACAGGGGACAGGATGGTCTAGTGGTCTGGGTCTTGGGCTCACAGCTGGAAGGTTTTGTGTGTTCAAACCCTAGTGTTGATCTACCTGTAAGCATCCTTGAGCAAGATGCCTAACACCCTACTCCATAACTGCACCTGGTGGATGGTTGATGAATATGGGTGAATGTGAGGCAAAATACTGTAAAGAGCTTTGGATAAAAGCACTAAATAAATGCAGTCCATTTGTTTGTGATCTGCCTTGTACACAGTGAACTATCAACTCAAGAGATGTATTACGGCCTACCAGGCACAACACACTGGAACCAATTACTTTCTTCATGTTGGCCTGCTGACTATTACTTGCACAGCGTCTTAACCTGCATATGAACTTTTGCATGAGGTTTCTGTGTGCTTTTCAATGAACCAAAATGCAATAATGATTGTGGGTTGATCCTGCATAGAAAGCAAAAAAAAAAAGAAAAGGATAATGACAAAATAATGACAGCGCATGAAAATAATGTTAACACGTAGCTTTTAGTCCATAAGGCGTGCACATACCTTTAATGAGAAGAAAAAAGAAAAACTCTTTACTTCAAATAACTGCTATTGCTGGGCGCTGTTGAACAAGGATTGGCAGGGGTTTACTGTGTGCTTTTTGCTTCACTAAAATTAAATAATGACTGTGGGTTTCTCTTGGAAAAAGATGTAAACCGTATTGCAGTTGCCTTGGAGCAAATGCTTATTTTATGCACATATTAGCATACAGTCCATGTAAAACGCACTCCCCAATCTTGTGGGAAACCTGTAATTGCTGTTAATGACTAATTCGATCATTTTTTAAATCCTTCTAGTGAGGAAAAAAACCCAGGGAACCTTTCAAGGCCTGGATAAACAGGTATTGCATGAGAAAATTCATCACAAAAACTGTTTTGAAAATTGTTTATGCCTATGAGGACAGCTATGAGGCAGTTTCAGTACATACAATGAAAATGTACAAGGCAATTATTAAAACAAAACAAAAAATAAATAATAACTGAGGAGAGATAAATACTTGTACAGACATTGCGGTGTTCTTTCGGACTGAGGATTCACCAGGGAACCTTTCCGCAAGATCCGGAGAGGAGCTGCCACAATGGTTTTCAGAGGAGTTACTCCAGGCATGTCTTAGCCTTCATCCAGCAGAACACACTGTACAGAATGAAAGATGCAATGACAGGCGCACACATGCACGCACTCACGCACACGCACACACACTTGAATTTACAGTTGTTTACTGAGTTGTTTACTTCTACACAGACATCCGTTGGGGTCACACATCTGCAGCAGTGATAAGTCTGTGAGGAGAAATGACTCACGGTCAGTAAACTAGTGACCCCAGTCAGTCACTAGCAATGGACATTTGGAAATAGCCTGACAGTAATTTTAGTCTCGCCAATAAGAATTGTCTTTGCTTTGTTCCTCTTCTAATTCTACCCTATATACAACAAAAATGACAAACCCATCATTGCTGGAATGTGTGCAGAATTAATCCGCACAAATGAGTATTGCCGTATAGTAATAAGAGGGCAGGATCCTTCAAAGTGGGGTAATATGGGGGCCATATTAAGTGGAAAGTAAGATCCAAGTAGAGCATAAAAAAGTCATTTTGCTTTGTTTTAGAGCAAATGTGTTTTAGGATTAGCAGAAAATGACCCAAGCCAACGTGACTGCGTTCACAATTAGGAAAGAAGTGTGACTTCTAATTATAAAGGAAGTGATGAATAAATCATCAAACAGGCTTTCATACAAGTGAGTGAGTATGGCACAAAATGATCCTCTCACCAAAACTGATTCCCTCTCAACCGCCGTTACAGTGTTACATAGCTGATGCACATACCACATGCATACATACCGCACACACACACACACACACACACACACACACACACACACACACACACACAGCAAAGTATGTAGCGTGAGAAAAGAGCACGTCCCCCATATCTTTAGGACGCTTAGCGTGCGCGCGCACACACACACACACACACACGGTGTGCCTCTTGGGACTTGTCCAGTAAACTGTGTCCCTGGCAATCAAGGGAGATTAACAGTGTCAGCTAGAGGTCAGGGGGATGTGCATGTGAGCTTTCTTGAAGTGTCTAGCACATTGGTCCCTGTGTGATAGAATGAGAGAGAGTGAAAGAAAGAGATATGATGATGACAACACAGTCGATGATCAAGAAATCTATTGAATTTCTATTCTATATTGAATGATAAGGATGATTTTCAAAATCAAAATTTCCTGTTGTCAACTAAACAAGTTACAACACATTTCTCCTAAAAAGCAGCATGGCCAATGTATTCAATAGATGACACCTCTTACCTTGGAGGCTATAGAGCTTGACAAAAAACAAATAAAACATGTCATTAAGCCGTCATCTTATGGAGCTATATATTATAAATAATTCCTTGACTAATTAGATTGTAGTGGTCAAACCAGATATTTTTCAGCATGACGAGTAAATGCACAACCAATGGATATTGTTTACAGAGATATGATGTAGTTAAGGGTTTTAAAGTCACTTTGTTGCCTATTGTAAAGCTTTGCAAGTGAAAGCATCACCAGTGCTCTTTCTTAAAAGCTTTAGTATTGAGAAATACTATTGGTCATGCTACGCACCATTATAAATGGTGGGAAAGCAACATTCTAATAAGGTCTGGGTTGAAAAAATGTGAACCTATCATTTCATGCCATGCCTACGTCCTCACGTTTTTCTTTTGGCATTATGTCTTAGTGCTGCCAAGATGTGTGCCAAAATCGAACTTCTACAGGATCTAGGTGGAAAATCTTGTGCCTTGGCATCTAAAGTGCAGAGTTGTGCCATTTCACTCAGGAGTCATGCAACACCCCGAATTATTTCAGCCTTGTGCTGAAAACTAATGTTTCAGGCTAAATATGAATATCTGAGACTTTCTTGACCAGGAAATGTATTTAAATGAAGGTTTAAATTACATAATCCATCCTCAGATGTTTATTTTTTGTTTATTATTGAATTAACAAACATTATTGAATTCTTGAACAAATGTTTTGTAATTATTGCAAAACGTTGAGATTCAGATGTAGTGCTGGTGCACACTTGAATTGTTGCATTTGTCTTTGAGTTCTCCCTACATTGTAAATTGGTTTCCATTAGCATTGTCCCAAAGTATCACTGGACAGCCTGGTTTTCTATTTGCCACACAATGAATGTACAGTTGCAAGAATGCTACGAAGGATAACCAAACAGTTTCTGCATTTATTTCTGCATTTATTTCTTGTTCTAAAAAACAAAGGTAGAGACACCTTACACTGGGCTAAAACCAGTTTATAAATAGCATTTATGTAATATCTGAAAGTCTAAACATTTGTAAATTGTCTTTCTTCAATATGATATTTTAAAAGGTCACAGTAACATTACATATTTCTATGCCAGGAAGCACATGGTGTCTGAATCAGGTTATATTTCAGTCCACTGTTTCCAGACTGGTTACCTTAGTGGTTGCCTGCAGTGTCCTTTATTTAATTCACTATGTGGTGAATAGTAAATGAGTAATGGTGTGATTTCAGACACAGGCAGGCACTATGGCAGAATTTCTAAGTACTTCCATACATTCTGAAACATTTTCTCAGATACTAACAGTATGTATAAATAGTGTGGCAATGATAGAGCCTTTTGTCCTACAATCAGCGTGTGGATTTTTTGATTACTGCAATCCCAGTGGAAGTGATTGTTCATACCCCACAAAGAGGTATTTTCGAGCACAGTATATATGGTGATAATGTGTGCATAATAAACTCTGCTACTATTGCATTCTCAAATTCAGTGGCTTGGCGTGGGAAATATTTTTGAGGAAGATAATTGATAACTAATAATCTAATAATCTACGGCCGCACGCCTGCCGGTGCCACTGTCAACCACCCGTATAATATGCTTCCTCATAACATGGTGCCACTGACATGCCACTTAACGGACAGTAAATAGGCTACCATATGAATACGAATAACCTAAAATAATTCATTCACAAACTCATTTTAAGATGTTTAAAAGTTTACCTTCGCAATGCCCACCGCTCACTTCATCTACTGTTGTCAGATAGTGTACTATGCTAATTGCTATTGTGTACATGTTAGTAAGATACTTGTCAATATTGTCATTTTGAAATAGAAAAAAAAAAAATTTAATAAATATGTGTATGAGGTGCTAACCAGGTTGTTTAAAGCAAATAGTTGTTTACATTTCTTGTAACTGCTTACAACCATGTCAACCATGATTTTGAAATTGTGGCCAAGCAGATAAGTTGTATGCTACACAGCCATGTATATAGAATGGGCCTTTATGGTGAAGTGTCTGATCATGGTTTTGCTGCACTATGGCCATAACACTGTAAAAGTAAGGATGGGAATATGTCCTCTCATTTTAAGGGTAATGTTAATATTGGTACACATTTTGGGTTCAAACTTGGTACAAATCCCTCTATATAAAAAAAAAAAAATAAAACTTTTTTTTTGTAATGTGTGTGTGTGTGTGTGTATATATATATGTGATTATATGCATTTGTTTAATTTATTTATAAAAAGCCATTATTTTTTTAATTTACATAACCTTGCGCAAGATTCATATCGCAGAGTCATTATCATTTAGCAGTTGTTTTCTTGTGTGAATATGTCATCAAAACATTGTTATTCTAAATCAAATACATTTTGGTCACGTTTGTTTTTTCTAAAGTGTCTAATAACATCAATATACTGTAATTCACGTATTTCTTTTGACCTTGGTGTTTTACTACCTGCAGTACTCTGGGGGCTTGCGAACATCCCTAGAAGATATACCAGGTCGAATGGCCATGAAAACAAACAAACAAACAAAACCAAAAAATATTTGCAGAAGTGGCTTTCCAACTTGAAAGTTCATGAAGCATTACAATGCAGCAGTTTTGTAGTGGGTGGATTTTGCCAGAAGAAAAATCACGTCAATACTGAAGATACAAATCTACTCTGACCACAGTACATGAAGAAGCAGTCAAACTTTCAGTTTTTTGGTTAGTTGTTGAGCTGTACCTAGAGAATAGTTGTTTTCATAACACTTTCCTTCGTAAAACCAACACACTGTGGGCTCAGGTTGTAATTTTAAAAAGTGCCCAAAGCTGTTTGATGAATGTGTTTCTTTTGACCATTAATTCAGCCTGCTTTCCCCACTGTGGGATATTTTAAACAGCAGGTTCCCCAGGCTGTGCCTTTTAAATACAAAACCTTCTAATAAACAGATTGCTATTATCTGCATCACTAATCTTATCTACCCACCCAGTGTTTATCTCCACTGTCTTTTAGAAGACAGTGACAGCATTTATTTTCACAGTAATAATGAAAGTAATACATTTAGAGCAGTTACAGCATGGAGTGTTCTTTAACCAATGTTATATACAGTATACCGTGTCCAATAAACATCTTGTACCTGTCATTGGACAGAGGTAGGTGGCGCAAAGGCTGCTGTGAGCGCATATTGTAAATAGTTGTGAATGGTTACTGCCTTGTATGTTCATGTTTATCATTGTGATTGTTTGTACTGTGCAGTATGTGTTGCTCTTTTCGTGTGGATGTGTCTGTAGTACTCACAGTTTGGTGTGTGTTAAACTTTTTGTGTATTACAATTGTGTGAGTGACCCCCAGTGTTTTCACTCGTTGTTGTGGTGCTGAGTGTGTCCATTTAGTCTGTGCTAATTGATAATACACAGTGAGTGAACCAATTCAATCTGTCGCCTCTGTCTTCGTTACAGTTCGTTTAAATGTAGATTAAACACATTTCAGAAAATATTAACAATTATAATAAAAATTATTTAACTTATTATATGTAACACGTGATATATAACTAGATATTCATCAGAAATGTATCTCCAAAGTCAAGTTAAGTTATTTAAAGAAATTCTCAAGTTTAATTAAATGTTCAAATTTGCAACTACTGTATCTTCATATTAAATCTTCCCACGAATGCAAATTTATATAAATGGAAGTAAATGGTAAATTAAACTGATCAGGTATGCAAACAATTAACTGAATTTACTGAAGATTGTCCTGGATATATGGAACCACCAAGTCAGGATTTTTGTAAAAATCCAATATCACTATTCTGACTACACTCACCAAGTTTCAAACCAAAACAACATTGTTGTTATGCTGGTTATATTCTGAAACAAAATTATGTAATAAATACAATTAAAAACTAAACCAGGAGTGTCACTTTACAAACAAATGTACATTTCATCCACTCTTGGATCACTGTCAAATCCTTTATGTGACATCACCCCCAGTTCTGGAATATGGTATCCAAAACAGCCTCACTTGCAGTCTCCACACCAGTCACACTGCTTCTCCCCAGAGTGAGCTGGTATATCTCAGGACCAGTGCCATGCCTTCTAGGGCCCTTGAACAAATATAATAATCGCATAAAGTGCCAATCCAACCAAACAATCACAATATGGCTTGCATTCCACAGTTGTCATTACAATACAGCCCAATGCTTATTTTTACGTTGCTTCCAGACATGTGAGGGAAAACCTCTCAAATTCAGAGCTTAGGCTCACAAAATTATTCCAGTTATCAATTAACCACACCAATATTATCTTTGCTAATATAAAATGGATTATTGAATAACTCAAAGTAAATACAGTCATATGAGGATCACATTTGGGAGCCCACACAGACATTCCCTGTCAATGAGCTCTAGCTAAACCAACAGACAGTGGAAAGCTAGTACATATCGGATAATGCTGAATTCCCAAGTCATATTGTTCAGACCAAGTGCGCAAGGCTCAAGGATCAGCATCATGACAGGTGGCGATTATGAAACATGCCATGATGGCGTTCCCTTCTCCCCTCTGAGAATTGGACGTCTATCGTCTAGCTGGCGTTAATGATGCTGTGGGCAAGCTTGATAGATGCACCCATTTGCACGCCATTAAAAAGAAGCTGTGAATGCAATACATTTTCTCTTCCGATAAGGGAGAGTGGGCCACTAAAAGACTTTCATTACACAGAGGTATATAATTCTGCTTTTTTCTTATTATAAAAATGTGAGTGCCAACAACTAAATTACACTAAATATGAAGCAAATTTGTCTTGATACTTTTGGCCTAGCAGGACTGTAGCCTTTGTAAGGTGTGTTGGCATGTGTAACCTCTCAAAAGTCAATCAATATGAAGTGAATATTGTGTGTTATCAATAACGTACAGTAAACACATTGCACTGTACTGTGTATGTACAACAAACAGTACAAGACAGTCCCACATATACTGAGGTGGTAGACAGGATATATTTGATGTATTTGAGATATCGGTGCCTGACCCTATTAAGACAGGCATACCACCCCTTGTGGGGAAGTGATACAGTATCAGTGCATCACATTGACCACAGCTTGGCTGTATCCCAGCGCTCTGTCATGAACTGATAAGATGGCGTGCTGTCAATATTTGGGCAGGTGGATTTTATAGCGCATGTGCACATGCATGCCTGTGCATTCTTTCTTTTTGGACCTTGTTATGAAGCAGCTTCTTGCATGAGCACATAGAGAGAGGATTATATAAAATGTAAATGTTTCGGAGGGACTTCCAGGGATAATTGATATCCATCATTACACAAGGATAAACATCAGTGTCAAATACTATCAAAGCCAAACACAATATTATTTAGTTTAGAAAGATTTTCTTGTTTGCGTCATGCATTATTATTTTAGTACATATTTAAATAATTTAATGGAGAGCTCAAATATCCAACATTTTATAGTGATAAAGGTTGTGGTTTGTATTGATTTTTTTGTCATATATATGTATTGTTTTTCATTCCTGCTGTGACGCAAAGCCGTATCCTATCTGGTTATAATTTAATGTCATAAAACAAAATCATCTTACAAATGAGTGAAAACCATAAAAACACATTAGCGTCATATGGATGCCTCATAGAGGGCAACTGTAATCTATGCTATAACTTTTATCAACTAATTTCACAAACATGTAATATCTCAAGAATGAGAGAAGGCTGCAGAAATATCTGATTTCCACACACATGATAATTATTATCTAAATGGCAGAGGTTCATTAACTGTGTGCCACACAGATTAGCAAAGGAAATGCAAAACATTTCAAATAGAGGCCAAAGGCTTTTGGATTGTGTAAAACCAAGGCAAGATGCTAACCTCAAAACCCACTAGCAATATCTGGAACAGAACAACAAGTTTGAACACAACCAAATTAGATTACAGAAGAATGAAGTTTTTCCTTTTCATATTTCTATGGCAACTGAATTGGTGAGTTTTGTCAGTTTTGTCAAATTCAGCAAATACTGTATCTCCAATGTGTGGGACAGAGCTTTTGAGAGAGCACCCTATGGCATTGAAGGGAGAGAGCTCAAATATCAACAATCGTTCTTCAGAATCCCTGACTCCACCTTTAACCTACTGTATAGATGAGATTCCCAAACAAGGACACAATTTTCCTCGTGAGAGAAGCTTTTCTGTTTTTTGCTGTTCATTACAAGAATAGGATTCTCATTCAGGTGCAATACTACAAGCCTCCCAAAACAGATGCTGCAGATGCTGCCTCCATGAATCCAAACCATTTACGTTTACATTGTGCCTGACTACCAACACTGCCACGTGTCCCAAAGTTAGCAAAAAGTATTGGCCACACCTTAGAACAACTTGCACCGTGAACTTGACCGGGAAACTAGTGCCCTATCCCAGTGGCCATGTGTTTCACAAGGCTAGAAAGCTATCTGTCATAGCGGGAGCATTAGGTGCACTGTTTGCCATTTTCTTAAGTTCAATGAACCAACAGTAAGTTAAGATAACAACGGGGAGGATCTGGTTTTTGGATTGGATAATGCTATCTTTCAGCCTGGCTGAAAACAAAGTGATTGTGGTATTTCACACCTACAGTACAGCAAAATGGAAATCAAAAAGGAAACTTTTTTGGTGGAAATAATGGGTCTTTAGATTGCAAAGGTTCTTTAAACGTACAGAGGCAAGCGTTCCCTCTTATGAATGCACTCAGAAGTAATACAGTATGAAAACGGTATGAGAGCTCATCATTCAGCTGAAAAGAAAGCAAGAGTCTCTGACCTCTTGGAGATTAACTCTTTGTTCTCCAATGAGGAATGCAGGAGGTCAGAGAGGATCAGGACATTACTTCAGGACAGTGTTTGAGTGTGTACAGTACAGTAGTTAAAAAAGAAGTATATATATATACAACATACTTCTCTCCCCCTGCTCTCATTTAAATACAAATGTTTGTATCTCTATTTGCTGTGGATGCTACTGTCTTTACAGATAGTTCTTAAAATAGCAAAGCTAACAATGGATTGAACATTCAAACATTTTGTGTTCGTGTGTGTGTGTGTTTCACAGTTTCAAAGTACTAAGGACATTGATTTAAAATGTGTATTGATGTAACATGGGTTTAACCAAATGTCATGAAGGCATACTGTAGAACTGAAACAACATTAAAGATTTTCGCTATGAGAGCAAACATTAATATATAAGAGGTGTGTCATCTCTCCTGGCAAGTAGATAAGGTTGAATTGGCAATATTTTAGAGACAATGCTACATATTTTAGACAACAGGCCTTCTGTACACTATACACCTTCCATTCAAATATTTTAGAAAGCTCTTTTTGGTTTATAAGTAGAATACGCAATACCCTGCATTTTAATTTTACTTTAAATGAATAATTCAAGAGAGAGTTACAGTATCTCATTTGAAATTAGCTGCATAGGCAATATGGCTTGTAGAGAATATGAATTCACAGCACACTGATCAAATAATTGTCTATTGCAACAATAATTATTAACTAATCTTGCACTCATAGTTTGCTAAGGGGTGAGATTGGGTTTCTTATCATAAGCATTAATGGGTATATTGGATATCTGCAATAGATAAGGTGCATGTTTTGTAATAAGGATATGGTTTCACTAGCTTGTTCAAAAACACTACCATTGTAACGTTTCGCTGGTCTCGCCGGGGTAGGACGACCGGGGAGACGGACCACATCCCCAGTGCCTCACGCCCTCA